>PYAF01003184.1:835619-865374 GCA_007407185.1 Glycine tomentella
GGGGGGGGGGGGGTCTCTTAGGAAGTTGCAAAGGGACAAGACAGATCATTTATTGGTTTCCTTTGTTTTGTTGCTTTAATTGTTTTATGGCATTCACTGTCCTCTTGCTTCATACTCATCTCTTTCTCTGAATAGAAACTTCTCATATCCATCAAAAAGATAGTCAGAAACTCGAATGTTATTGAAAATTTGAAAAGATTGAAGGATAAAATGAAGTAGTTATAGTGCGTTTTAAAAATAAATAAATTATGTGAAGAAAAAGTACAAATGGGAGAGACCACAAGCAAAGCTTGAGTCTTGAGAAATCAATTGGAGCCAAAAAGATATTGATATCCCACCATATAAAAATGAAGGGCAAAGAGACATTTTCGAAAACAACTTACTTCCAACCAAATTCACCATATAACTGAATAAACAGTAAATTCTAAAAAATCTTCCTGAATATGTTATCAGGAATAGTTCCAATGCAAAAAGAAACCAATTTTCATCCCCCAAGAAGTTATTCATAAGAATTTAATGAAAAATAAGTGTATTATAAGTAGCTATAGTTTTATGAAGAATATTCTCTACATGTTTAGCCTGAGGAGTGAGGATGATTTCAGCAACCTGAAAAAGTATGAATATAACCTTCAGAATTCTTTCATCCAGTCACCACCCCCCCACCCCACGCTTTACTTCAGTTTCAGTTGACAAATACTGTCATGGCCTTTACTTGCAAATTTTTCTTCATTACATTGCTTCTTCAGTCCCTACTTCTTTGTTTATTGTTATTTCTTTAGAAATTTTCTTGCTTAATACTACCTCTGGTCCTATAAAAAAAAAAATTCATCAAGACCAATGAAAATAGTTAAGTTAGTTCATCTTAATTAATCATGTCATAAATTTTAATTTATTCCAGAAATACCCATAGAATTAAATGGTTTTAGTAGTAGTTATATTTAATGACTCTACTCGTGATTCGAGGAATAATTTTTTCCCACCAATGGCTTAAACTATTAATAGATCTATGAATGCATTCACTAGCATGGGGAATGAATGTATGTTTCATTAATAGATTTTTCACAATAAATTAAGGGTATAAAAGAAAATTAACAATTAATACATATGAAAATAGGTCTTTGTTTCTTATAATTAGGAACAAAAAAAAAAAGCACCTATTTGTTTCTTATATAAAGGACTAGAAGTAGTACTTAATAAGGGTTAAAAAAACGTCAGAGGTGCAAAAGACTAATATTCACCAGTTTTTATTTCAAATGAAACAAACAGTACCATCACATATAGAAAATATTTACCAAATATTATCACATAAAGGTTGATAGGGCTCGAGGTGTGGCTTAGAGTTAGAGGGGAGGCCCAAGGTTTGGAGGGTGTACACTAGGAGGAATAGGGGTGTGAAGAGTGCTGCTGAGGTGGCTTTGGGTGTAACAGAATGCTCGAGTGTTAGTTAGAGGACATTGAGAATTTAGAGGGAGGTGAGAGGAGAGAGAGGTTATAGGGAGAAATCATCATTCTGTTAGGGGCAGAGAGGATTTCCCTCTTTGTAAGAGCTGAGCTCTGGGCAGGGGAATTGTGATTCCTCCTGTGTTCATTTTACTTTTGAGCAAGAATAATACTCACTCATTACATTTTCTTCTCTTGTTCTGTGTAATTTGTCTACTGTTTGTTTGGTCCCTAACAGGCTTCCTGTCAAAGCCTCAATAAAGAAAGCTCCAATAGATGCTACAATGTTCCTTCACCTATGAAGTATGAACACAAGCATGGATGCTTAAACAACTAAATAATATAAAATGAAACAATCCCTCCTATGATCTGATCAGAGACAGAGAGTTACTTAAGACACAAAATACCAGCTTCCCAACAATAGATTCAAAACCAATCATTTAGGAAATATTTCTCACAGCACTTCCGTAAACAAGTAAATAATGGGTAATTGGTTATGGGGGCATTTTTGACATAATCATAGTAAGAGCTTATAATATATTAGGTACTGCAAGTCAAAACTGTAGCATAGTAACATCACGTTCATTGTCCGCCAAAATTTTGCACATATCTTACTCGTTCAAAAACGAATGTTAAGTTATGCATAGGCAACATTTCAACTCAAGCAAAAACTGATATTACATCAAGATAATATAGGTGACGTTTCTTTACATCTATTTTTCTAAATCCATAAAAGCCACAGAGCAGTGTTGTAATTGCATTTCATGTAATGAACTAATCATGCCATAGAAATTTTATAGACATAAACAGTCTATTGGTACTATTAGAAACCTGATAATGCAGAAATAACCAAACAGAAAAATGTAATTAAAAACATAAACAATATAGAAAAGAGGGATCAGTGATGGATACATTCAATGCTTTGTTGTGAATTGTTGAGTTTCAACAACTTCTCTGCTAACAACTGTCCATCAAATATGTCATTGCTCATCCTGATTTTGATAAGTTTCACATATCCTGGAGAGTTTCCTATAAAATACAAAAATGGGTTATCAATTAAAGACGGGACTTGATGTATAGATTGAATAAAAAATGCATAATCAAAATCAAATAAATCAATCATGAAGGAAAGACAATCATCTTCATACATGTATCCGTCTGTTTCATTGGGTTTTCATTTATTTAAAAAAAAAAATTATTACATAAAAAGGAGAGAACATAAAACTACAGGATAAGATATTTTGGACAGAAATAATGATAATAGGAAATACAGCAAAGTTTCTCAATCTCTATGCAATATGCATAAATTAAATGGCAACTCCCTCGAAACTCTCATTAGCATAGTAAACCAAAGAATGACCATGAAAATTATTCTATACCAAGTTGAGAACAAGATGGGCAAAGAGACACCATTGAATTATATCAAATTGACTAGACCAGATATATCTTTTCCTATCTACATTGTAAGTCTCGTGAAAAAGTACTCAGCAAGCAATATATTTATATTGATTCAATAGTTAATTACATTTAATAGTAGTGAAGGACAGTAAATACAATTTCCTAACAGTTACATGAATGTGGACAATCATGTAACTTATTAGACTAAATTGGCAACAGATGTAAAGTTGTAAACCGAACTTGCCCTTAATAAGATGGTAGCATATAGTGAATTGCCTCCAAAGAACAACCCAGCAGACATTTACCAATGCCAAATCAATGATTTCAATAAACAGATGGTTCTTTACTTACGCCCCATTTCAACAACAACAATTAAGCCTCTTTTCCTACTAGGTGAAATTGGCTATATGAATCAAATGACACCTTAATGTTCAATTGTCAACCATGTCTATAGACAAACCATTTAGCTCTAAAATTCCCACATAATCTCCTAAAGCCTCTAAGAAACCCCAACAAGGATCCGCAAAAGAAACTCCTATTCCATAACAAAGACAATTTCTGGACAAGAACGCACCAAGATTAATACATCAACCTGCTACGAAAAATAAGTTAATTAATTAAAAAGAAGCATTCTGATTATCCGTGCTTCAAAACCATTAGCTATTTGGAACAGGATCATGGCACTTAACACAGTTCAAGGTCAAGCATTACCACCGGGAACTTCGACATACACAAGATGAAATTACAAAATCCAGCACGCAACTAAAGATATGAGGGGAGGAAAATTAGGAGGAACAAGGGAAAGAATGTTCACAAATTTAGTACAACACTATTGAAACTTTGGGAGATATAAGGTGGGTTGGATGGTTAGGAGAGAAGGGAAGAGGGGAAAGGTGATGGGTTCAATCCCTCTGCTAACAAAACTAACATTCTAACACAACTAACAATCTAACAAAATTAACATTTGCCGATAAAAAAACTATTGACTCTTCCAGAAATGAGATTTTGTCGCCCACAAACTGCAAAATTAAGATTTCACAACCTCTTCCAATCTCACTCTCACGCACTTAGTAAAACCCTATCAACTACAAGTACAGTCTACAAACCACCCAACTAAGGGGTAAAAAAGAAAACAAATAATCACCATTTCTAAACTGAACAAATCAATGGAGACTCACAAATGATAGAAAAACAGTTCTTTCTCTCACTGCACTCGGAATCAGAATGCAATAAACTTTATTTGGCATGCGAATACATCACATATAACATAACACTGACCAAACAGGAACCCCTAAATTGATACTTTGTGAATTCAATTAGGTTTAAGAGCTCGAAACCTAATATGCGATAAAGCGAAGCGAAGCACGATAAAGAGTGAGGAGAAGAGTTTCTCTATGCGTTCGATAGATCCGAAAGACTTACGAGATGAGAGGAGTGTAGAAGGTGAACCACCGCCGTGCACGGCCGCCGTGGCCGTCGCCGCCGCTTAGAGAGGGGAGCTTCCGACGTTGTGATTTTATTTTTGTTTGGGACTGTTTTTTTTATTTATTTATCCCGAGCATATTGCTGTACTGTAACGCTGTTGAAGTGTTTTGATAGTGAAAATGACACCAGATTGGATATCGGGTTTGGTTTTCTCAGTTTTTTCGATCTTATCGTTTGTTTTTTCTTATCAACGGTTTTTTTTAATTTATATCTTTTTTCATAAATATGAATGAAAAGTAAAACAAAAAATACTTAAAAATCATAATGTTCAAAAAAATACTTAAAATCATAAAATATTAGTGAAAGATTATTTTTTTTTTAATATTTAACAGCGACATGCACATAACTCAAATTCAAAATCTCTAAATAAGTTAGAATAATGTTATGTCAGATAATGTTGGTGGTAAGTGGTATTATAAACAGAGTTTAATATTGGTATAAAAAATTGCAGGGTGCATTCGTTTAAGTTTATTTAAAAAAACATGTTTTAATAAAATAAATAATTTAACTTTAAGTGTGAGTAAAACGTATGGGATACTTCCACCGGGCGTAAAAAGTTAATTAAGGAACTCCACAAGCTGTCGCATACTATGCATCCTTTGGTCATCACGTGACCAATTCCAACCTCACGTGACTGATTTATTCATGTTTTGGCGTGCCCGCGCTCCCTCGTTCCAGTGTAGGTACTGGGAAGAAATTCTTTTAATGGCAACTTCCTGGTTGTTATAAACAGTCTCTCTCTCACATAATGATTTGTATGTGAGGGTGTGTTTAGGATGCCTTCTCTTTTTAACTTTTTTATTTTGTGACAATGCAATAAATTTAAAAATATCCTCTTCATCTCTTACTTTTTTTCCCTTTTACTCTTTCTCACACATTGAACATGAAGAGTAAAGCGAAAATTATAACTCCGGAGCAAAATATTATAAATTCTAAATAACAAATGATGGAACGCAATCCGAAGGACAATTTTGAAACTGAACCAGTCGAATCTCTGCAAAAATGGCTCCTTAAGCGTGTCATGGCTTAAGTATGCGCCATTTTGCATTGAAATTTGTAAAGGTGCTTTTGTAACTTTGCATTAAACGTGATTTGGGATGCATTTGAATGTCTTTCCAAATATCCCAAAAGAACTTAGGTAACCTAAGCTGATAAATCAAAACAACTAAATGCCAGAACATTTTAAAAACACTACCTTTTAGAGGTTATAACACTTGGTGTCCAAATTATGATATAACCAAAACCCAGTAAAAATGTAGTTCATCTTTTTTTATGAACGTTAAACGAGTCTAATTACATGGATAGAAATAGAATCCTCACCTTTCACTATGAGACTATGAGTATCCAAAATTTAGCACAGCCGAAATTAAGCACTCTAATTACATTTTCCGGTGCTCAACTAACAAAACAGATAATAATTATTGATGTAAAGGTTAATGATATAATGATATTTCTCTTGGAACAAAAAACAAAAGATTATTGATGTATAGATGGAGATAAAAGTAGCAAAAAAGAAAAGGAAAAGTAAAACAGAACAACTGATTGATGTATACACAAAGTCCAATCACGATTTCTACAATCAAAGTATAATGTACAATAATTCAATTTCTTTTTCTTTTCTTCTTTTCGGACTACACAATGTGCACCTGTTGGAAATAAACACTCAACCTATATCTGCCAAATTGCTCACACTCGTGGGATAAAACTGAACAAAAAACTTCACGCTTCAAGAAATAAAACCAAAAACTCATTCTTGAAGAAATCAATCCAACAAAAATTTGAGAAACCCTGTGACTACCATTAGCCAAGACATGATTGGTGCCAAGGCTAGATACCCAAACTCCCATCACTGAAGAAAAAATTAAATAAAAAACATAAATGAGAAACTTACAACTCTTTCTTCTTGCTCAAAGTGGCCTTTTGGTATCAATCAGAATCACTTGAGCTCGAGCTGGAACTGGAACTGGAACTAGATTTCCTACTGTGGGATTTCTCCTCATTACCAGAGCTGCTATTGGGTACATCCGATTTATCCACTGTAGTTCTGCTAATTTCCTCAGAACTGGTTGCTACATCAAAGAATTCATTCACCTTGGCTGAGCCAACTTCATTTTCTTCTACTTTGACTGAAGTGTCTTTCGAATCCAAAGAATTTGGCAGCTCCCCTTTATTACCTTCAGAGACTTGGTTTAAAGCAATGTTAATATCTTCTAGAGATCTGGCTTCAACAACTTGAAGGTCTGAATTAATTTCCAGATGATCTTT
Organism: Glycine tomentella; assembly: GCA_007407185.1. NCBI lineage: Eukaryota > Viridiplantae > Streptophyta > Magnoliopsida > Fabales > Fabaceae > Glycine > Glycine tomentella. The sequence goes on from PYAF01003184.1 coordinate 842,208, forward strand.
AGATACGTCACCGACATTCTGATCCTTAATTGTACTTCGAAGGATGACCTCTTCGACATCCACGCCTTCTTGAAGTTGCTTAAAAGCCAAGTTAATATCTTCAAGTGATCTTGCTTCAAGAACTGGGATGTCCTGCTCAACCTCTTCTGTCTTCACATCCTTAGGGAGTGAACTAAGTGGAGCATCTCTAGTTTTCTCATGTTCAATGTCAGTATGAAATGAAACACCAGCATCATTGACACTAAAGTCTCCAACAGTGTCCAATTCTGACAAGAATTCTTCGTCAATATCCTTCATATCATCAAATTCTTCATTGCTATTTTCTTCAGTAACCTGAGACATGCTCTCTTCTGAAGGAAGCGCAGTTTCTAGCACTTCATTTTGGTCTTCATTTTCAACTTCCCCGTGCCTATCAACTTCCAAATCTGCTTCACCAGTGGGTGACCCGAATTCGGGGGTCTCAAATTTTTCAGAGGTCACAGAAGAAATGCTTGGAGGAAATTTGTCAACTGCATCATGCAATTCTCCAACTTCATCATTGGAAGTGCCAAAACCGTGTGCAGATTCAACCTGGATAACATTAGAACTCTGCATAATGTTAAAGAAATTATGATCAGTTTTCTCAGCTAATTTTATCAATAACCACACTTTTTTACAGAAAAAAAATGCAACACCAGCAGAGCTGGTATGAGCATTAGATAAAAACAGGTCAAAAGGACAGAACAAGTTATTCATGCACATAAATCATGTCTTTGTAGAAATAGTCAAAGAAAACATAATTCAAACAATTACTACTTGGAAAGAAAAAATTCTATGCACCTGTGCAATGAACTGAACTTAACATATCTTCTTACAAAGCATCTTATGTGTTTGACATCTATTTGCATAAGTCATCATTTTACAAAATTCCTACAAAAGGGCTTTTCTTCTGTTTGGTGGAGCAGAGGCTAATAACTTGTGTTATCACTAACAAATTACAGAATAACAACCTATCTGCTATGCCAACCTATCTGAATAGGAGTAACATTTTCTCAGTAATGGTGTACAAGGATTAGCAGTCTCAGTAGGAGATGGGAATCGAGTTTTAATGATAATACAACAGAAAAGATCAGGAAAACAGGAAAAGCCATGAGTTAATATGGGTTTGTGGGTAATGAAAATATGAGGTGTCCTTGGAACCAATATAATTTAGAGAAAAAATATCTTGTTCTCCTTCTGCCTCTGGGTATCAATGAAAAGGAAAAATCGAATGGTAACTGCAAATTTTATATGTTTCGGACCTATTTACTTGTTTTTGAAGGATATTTAATTGTTCATTTTCTAAATTTAAATGGAAAAAAAGGAGTTAATTCTATTCAATATCTTTATGGGGTAAAAAAGAATGAAAACAAAAATTAAAAATACATTTTTTTACTTAGCTTTATTAAGAATGAATAATAATGAAATGACTTCTTTTTTTCTCTGCAGAAGACATATCCACATTGAATTAATTGAAAAGTAATAAACATAACATGTCCTTTTTTTCATATTACTTATTTGGGTACAAAAGAACTGCTTGTTATATCCTATCATAGTCATGACAAGGAATCTAAGCAAAATGTAGATTCTGAATATAAGCAAAGCAGGTAAGATCTTTTTCTTTCTTCCCCCTTTAATAGAGAGTCTGCAGGGACAGGGCATAGAACAATGTGTTTCTTTGGGATTCAAATAAATGGATACAAAATAGACAGGTATGGAACTGTGCAACTGTTATTGGAAGCAAGCAGTTACTGCCAGGGACACATTCCTATAATTTTAATGGCAAGTACCAATAAATAGCAATCCAGATCACATATGGATTTACACAAGTATTGGGAATATTACCAATAGGATGCGTTAAAATCAAACAATACCGCTATTTCCTTTTAGGACATCTATGATTTTCCTTAATAAAAAAATGGACACTTAAAGCAAAAAAAGATCAAGAGATAAATTATTTAGATTAATGGGCATAAATTGTCATGTGACTTACCTGAATTTCATCATGATCACTAGAAAATTGTGCAACAACTGATTTATCAGAGCTTGACAGATCATTCTCCAAGTTAGAGGGAGACTTCACATGAATTTCATGTTGACTATCCGAAGTGAAAGCAACCGTATTCTTATCCAAATTTTGGTGGATGTCGGTTTTACCTTGCTGAATCTGAAATATGTCATCATTATTTGATGAAAAATTTCCTATATGTTCAATTTCTTCAGAAGGTGAATTAGGATGAACCACTGGTGCTGGCCCTGCTGCAGGTGAAAACTCTAAATCCCGTGGTGCAGCCATAGATGAACCATTAAAAGAAATATGGTGGCCATCAGAAGCCGCAGATTCAAACATTTCATCTGCATCTTGGACTGACGTAGACATATTTGCATTACCAAATCTTGATTCTGCATTGGGCAGTGCACCTTCCTCCACAGATTCATTAACAGATAGATGTGACTTTTCAGAAGCCATTTGATAATCTGAATCTGGAGAATCTACACTGTCTTGGTGAAGAACTTCAGAATCAGCACGTATGTGGTCAGCTAGATCCTGTCCATGAACTAAGCCTAAATTATTCACATCCTTTATTGATCCAATATCAGAAGACAAATTTGAATCCACCGAAACAGGGACAACCTGCGGCTCAGCCATTGTAGATCCATTCTGATCAACAAAATTTGGGGCAACTGCAGATAACTCATTTGTAGTAACATTATTCATATCTTCAGATTTCTCAGACCTCAATTCATTTTTGGCTTCCTCATGTAGTTCGGAAGAGGCTGCTTGAGTTTTATCATGATCAGAAGTATTACCTTCCTGTCTGTGATCATGCACTTCGGACTCTTCTTCTGCCACATTAGCATTCATTTCTACTGAAGCAGGAGGCAATGCCCTCTCAGACAACTCCATATAAGAATCATGAGAAGATACTGAAGGAATCCATTGGAGTGTTTCAGAAGCTTGTGGACTAAGATCATAAACAGGGTCCACATGTTGATTTTCTTCCACCTCACCACTAACTTGCTGGAAGATTGATTCCTCCACTGAAACTTGTGTTGAAATTCTAGATTCAGAGAGATGATTATCTCCTTGCTGCAAATTTTCCGCTTTTTCCATGTTTTCATCTGGTATGCTGTCAATTACTTCTGATAGTGAAGAATGGCTTGATCTGCTGCTGCCGACACTTTCCTCCTCACTTGGTTCTCTTCTCAAATGTGTTTCCCCTGCATTGAATTGTTCATGGATTTCAACCTCTCCTGTTTCAGGATAGAATACCATCTCAGAAGGATCTTCCACCCCACCCAACACTATTTCCACTTCATCCTGACGAGCATTGCTCTCCTCAACTTGTATCATCTCCACAGAATCATTTTCTCCAGAGGATTGGCTTCCATGTTCAACAGCATCAGAAACATGGTCAATGTTAGATATTAATTCATTTTCTTGAGACATGTCTTGCTCACTGAATTTCCTGTCATCCTGATCAATTGAACTCACAGATTCAGTATCTGGAACAGAACTCAACTTTGAATCACTTACTTCACTTGATTGCCTCTGGAATGAAGGATAGCTTGCTCCCTCTGAAGCCATCCTTTCAGATATAAAGACAGGTTTCCAATCATAACTCTCTTGCTTGGATAACCCCAATACTGATGGTCCCACGCTGAAACTTTCATGCCGCCGAAAAAAGGCCTCTTTTTGATGAAACACTTTGAACTCTTGTTGAAAACTGTCCCCCTTAAGATCAGGTTTTTCTTCATTTGAGTCGTAGGGAATATCGAAAGGGTTTCGTCTAGGCTGTAGAATAGACGGAGCAGATCCAGGAATTGGTGGTAATCCCATGGCAGCATAGGAGTCATCAGGAAAATCAAATGGGTTACATCTGTTCGTAGCAATAGGTGCAACATTACAGGGAATATCAGCACAATCTAAGTCTATTAGATTCTTCTCAGCCATCAACCTCCTTGCTCTTCTCCTAGCAATAAGATTCTCCAATCTTTTATTCCTTTCCAGCTCTAAATTTCCCAGATCCATGAGATTCTTTTGGTCATCCTCTGTCCACTTAATAGCAGATTTACTTTCATCCTCCTCTTTGCCACCTGCCGCTTCTTCTTCCTCTTCATCATCAGGCTCGTCAATACCATCACCGTCCACATCACCGTGGTTTTCACTATCATTGTCTGATTCGACACTATCATCATCACTTTTCTCAGAGTTCTCAGATGCAGCATCAGAACCATCACAGGACGCATGAGCCAGCTGTGGAGCATCTAGGTCTAGTAGTGGATGGAGTTCATCAAGCATTGGAATGATGTCAGCCATGGAAGCATCTGGTGAAGAGCTCTCATCCCCATCAGAACCTGACTCCACCAAGTCATCCTCATCATCGTCGTTTTCCACCTGTTTCCAAGATGAGCTGGCAGAAAAGTCCACATGATCTCCGGGACTTTTCTCATCTTCAAATTCTAGTACATCATCCACTTTTTGAACCATGACATATTGTTTCTCAATAGCTTCATCATCACTCGAAACAGCTTCAGACCTAAGGTTCTCTTCATGAACTTCCCTATTCTTTCCCAACTCAAAACTATGGAATTCCCTTTCCCTCTCCACTTCCTCTTTTTCTTGCTTCTCGGGCTGAATAATATCTGGCAACTTTTCATCATCTGGAGGAAAGTCAGAAGAAAGCAAGCCGCAATCTTCTTCGGCCCTATTATCCCTCTCACTAACCAAACTTGCTTCCTTTTCAATGCCCCTCTCTTCCACGTCACTCCTATTTTCTGAATACCTCTTCACAAAATAGCTCTCATCTCTGTCAGCAAAAACAGTGTCACTCTCGGAAAACCCGGCTTGGAAGGATGAAATGTCATGAGTAACTTTCTCTTCTGTCTCAACTTCAGGCACATTTGGCTGCCCAAAACTGAGAAGGGTCCCAAGCAGAATAGCAGTGCAGACCAAAACAGGAGATGCAGAGGCCAAAAGCGAAAACAGAAAAGGAAAAGATCTGTACAACAAAATCAGGAAACAAAAAAACCCCACAAGAAATGGATGGTTGCAAACTGATCTGTAACCACCTCTGATTGAAATGACAACAATGTTCCTTATTTTGATTCCAATTTCTGATCCCATCTTCCTCTCACTCTCTCCTTTGATAACTCTCCCCCTAATTAAAACCTGCTTTGATTGATCAATCATAAACAAACAAAAGGGTACACCCAAATAAGATCCAATGATCCACGAACACCAGTTCCCACAAAAAAAAAAAAAAAAAAAGTTTGCAAATTTATCACAATTCAAACTTAAACGTACCTCAAGATGAATCAAAATAAATCCCACAGATCAATCCAATCCCTGAAAAACCGAGAAATTCAGGAAGAAAGTAACAATGATGGCTTGATCAAAGAATAACCAATTAGAGGAAAAAGGGTATGCAAAAAAAAAAAAAAAATCAAATTTTGAAGATAAATGACTCACCAGATATGATTGTAGAAACAAAAGAAAACAAAGGGTAATTGGGATTTTCGATGTTTTCTTTCTTTGGTTCACTTTATGGGGCAAAACAATGGTAATTGGTATTTTCGATGTTTTCTTTCTTTGGTTCACTTTATGGGGCAAAACAATGGTAACAGGAAATATGAGGAGCTGAACGTGTGTGTTTATGGTATTGGCTATGTGTATTTTGATGGTTTGACAAAGACAGTGTGGGGCGGCACGAAAAGAAGAGAAAGATGAAGATTGAGGAAGAAGAAGAAAAAAAAAAATGAAAACTATCATTAAATCATTACAACTATATTATAAAAAAATTATTTTTTCCCTAAGCTGCTTAGGAACCTTTACAATGCTTTCTTGTTAGTTGTTATTGTGAGATGTATATACAAAAAAAAAAAAATGTAGGAAATTTTCTGTGTGGGGTATTTTTTTTATGTTATTGATATAAATTTTATTATTCAATGATTAATTTATTTCGGATCAGTTACTTATTGATTTGGTGTAAAATATTTATTATTTCTTATTTGTCATTTAATTAATCTTTATTTCATTATGTGAGCTCTTATTAAGATAAAGTGATATTTTTATTTGTAATTTTATCTTCAAGTCTTAGTTTGGGTATAGGGTAATTTATTTTTTATTAGATTTTATTTTATGATAAATATTCTTATGTTCCATTTAATGCATGACTATGGTGTTCCTTATCCACCTTGGTGTGAGTTTGAGGCAAGGGGAATCCTGTAGTTCATATTTTAGTTTACCAATATGAGAGTGCAGATACAATTTGATGGCTAATAATGCAGGTATATTACAATAAATGAATAATAAAAAAAACTCCAAAATTAGAGTATTTTTTAGTAATAGATCATAAATTGACATCTTAGAGTATATTTAATATTAGATCTTAAACAAAGATATTGAGTCTAAAATCTGATCTTCAATAGATCTTTCAATAAAGGAGACAAAGAGATTTATACTATGGAGGATGAGTTCTTGTAAAAAAATCTTCAAGATATATATATTGTTCAAAAAGGAATAAATTTTTTTCTCTTTCTCTCTCTAGGATCTGAAAATGAAATTTATAATTAAAGAAAAAAATTAAAGAGATCTTTAATCCTAATTAACACTGTGAGGTCTACTAAAAAGTGGTTAGAATATCTTTAGTGATAGATTTTAAATTGAAATTTTAAACCACTTTTTAGTGAATCTTACTTATTTTTCTACAAAAACTCATTCTTAGTATTAGAGATCACTCAACCTCCTTTATTAAAAAAATATAATAAAGATCATATTTTAAAACTCAAAATCTTACCCAAAGATGCTTTTATAAAAAATGCATCTATCAAATTTGTTTTAGGAGTTGTTTTCGGGGTCACGGAGGTAGCATAAATGTTATATATATATATATATATATATATATATATATATATATATATAATTTATTGATTTATTGATACCTTGAAATGTCACGTGATTAATGTAAATAAGTTAATTATTTTACACAAAACAAAATTTGTGAAATCGTGTGAGGATAAAACTTAACATGAAAATAACCGTAAATTTTTGTTTCACTTTTACATAACAACATACATCTTTAAACATTAGATTGAGTTATATTTTAATTTAAGTGCAGTAATAAAAAAGAGTTTTAATTTTTTGATCATTAAAGAGTTTCAATTTAAGTGTGTAAATGATGGTAGTATTTTTTCATCTGGGTTACAATTAATTGTAACATTTTATTTATTAAAACTAAATTAATATTATAATTCATTTGATAATATTTAAGTTTATTAATAATATGATTAATTGTTTATATGTTTTGGATATCTAATTCTGATTAGTATGGAGGTAATCACTAGACTTATAATAAAAGATGTACAGGGTTAATAAATACTAAGATTAAGTTCTTTATATCTAATTATCAATTGCTTTATAAAGTTTGACTCATTGAAAACTTTAAAATAAGAAAAATATAATTAGACAAAAGAAAAGTTATTTTTTGAGTTTCTACATATTTCATCATGTATAGACAATTTTTATCTTCTTGATCATATTTTCAATAAATAAGTATTATGTTTGTGTTTTAAACTCATAAATTTATTTTGGATGAATTTATTTATCTTACAGTTTTATCTAAATTATATTGTAGTCCCCCACGAGAATATTATAAGTTATGGAAATGATTATAATTAAATTTATTAAACTTAAAAACTCAAGTCTAATTTTTTGTCATAAAAAAATAGTTTTTTTTGTTGAGTAGGAAAGAAATATCTAAATTGATTTAGTTTTTACTGTATTAAAATAAAGAGAAGATGAAATTGTTTAACTAAGTAAAAAATCATTGGTGACATCTGTTGAGCTCAAGCAATTTTTTTTTTCATTTTTGGCATCAATAGATATATTTCATATGAGTAACGTGTTGTACAGGTATTTCCCCCATCCAAATTTTTGTACACTGACGTGCTTAATAGTATAAATTATAAACACTGTGTCTTCATATATGTAACAAATAAAAATTAAAAAATATAGAGAATCAAGGATGAATGTTGGTCATGATCATTATTGCATCCTCGATGACATAAGTTTATAATTATTTATTCAATAAAACGTGCTGTTTGTCTGCGTGTTGCTTTTTCAGAGATTAGTGGTGATGGCCAAATACACATATTCAATACATTTTGTTAATTCGATTGCTGATTTTGGCCGGCAAGTGAAGTTCTTTATGTTAATTGATTTTAGTTGTAGACTCGTAGTTAGTAACATATACACACGATATTTGAAAAAGATTAAGGAAAATGAAATTCCTTTTAGTGTTAATATCATATACTTATCATCTAAAAGGTACTAAATTAATTAAGGAAGTGGTAAATGACAAATTCAGATATCAGTAAAAAAAAAAATGACAAATTCAGATAGTTGTCCGAATGAATCAGTAATAAAATGTCTAGAGAGTAAACTGCACGCGAAATAGAAAATTGAAAGGAATTTTTGTAATTTACCTATAAATTGCCCCACACTCAGTGTATTACACTTTTAGTATACTTAACATGAATGTCCTTGTTTTCCTTAGAGAATAGTATAAGATCAAGGTGTTATAAAGCTAACATACCTACAGAACTAAAGAACTCGCTTTTAGTCTGTAAATTATGCTTAGCCAGTTAGAAAACGATCAAAAGATTAGCAAACTTTTTTCCTTTCTCTCTCTCTCTCTCTCTCTCTCTCTCTCTCTCTCTCTCTCTCTCTCTCTCTCTCTTTCTTTTCCACTAATCAGAAAACTTTAGGGTAATTTATATTAGAATCTCATCGTAATAATTAACTGGTATGATTAATTCTTAAGTTAGATGTTTCCCTACAAGGCATGTGCTTTCCTTTCTGTAAAGACGCAAACACTAGCCAAGTCTAAAATGCTGATTTGATGATGTAATTTCTCCAGCACATCGACACCTCATCATGAACTAGCAAATACATCAAAATGGAAAATGCTTTGTCTCTACTAATTGATGTTAAAAGGAAAAAAATGCATTTTTGTGTTAGTATTTCAGGCAGTGAACACATTTAATTAGGACTTGGACCATAGTACATGAAAGGGTGGTAGGTGGTGCTTCTCATCATGGCTTTTGACATTGAAAAAATAGATATAACGAATACTGAAACACACCCTATCATAACCCCACTCCAGCATAGAGAGAGGGAAAAAGTAACATGAAAGAAATCTGAACTTTCTATATGAGCCAACTCAAACTTCTCTCTTTTTAGTGGAAAAGGTGCATGGATCCATGTATTGATATCTGCTGCTATGGACAATGTACCACATGGGGCATCGGTTGAGACTTGAGAGTAATGGTTTATATGTCTATTAGATTATTGGTAAGTGTATCAATGTCGTCGTAGGTTACAAAATTTATAAAGAGATTGTCGTCGTAGAGATTTGAGCTACTGAGTTCTCCCAGATGAAAATAATCATTTCAATAGTTATGTACAACAAATATAATTAGAATTTCATGGTTTTACGAAAATAATGAAAATAACGAATTAGTGTGTCGAAAATACAGAAAATTATAGAAACTAATAAAATTAATTGAAGAGAACGTATGATTGGATTTCATCATTCACACCCTCAGTATCCAATTAACATTAGTACACATGAATTATTCTCTAACATTACTGATACACATATTAATTCATCCCGAATCGATCCCTCACATTCGAGAATCCTAAAGATATTTACCGAATATCGATTCCTCGCATATGAAGTAAATAACCCAGCATTACAATCATAATCTTGTACTATTTGCAATCAAAATGTTATGCTCTATTCCTAGCAACATAACGTAAAGAGTAAAATCATCCGATTCAAATCCTAAGGGCACTTTCCAGTCAAGCTTAAAATCCAATTTCATGAAACTAGTGATCAAGTAGAATCAAGCATTAAAAATAGAATGAAATCATCAGTAATGAATAGAAAAAATTCATACATATATCAAATATTAAAAGAGATACATAAGGGTACAAAGATTACATCCAATCATTTAGAGAAACTAGTCAATCATTATATAGAGCAAAAGATCATTATGTAGAGCAAAAGATCAACAAAAGACATGACGAAGTGGCGATTTCCAACCCGTTTCTGTAGAGTTTTCACTCCTTTTCTCTTTTGTCTCACCTCTCTCTATGTTTCCAAGTTGTTTCTCATGTTCCTCCCCCTTCCAATGGCTTCCTTTGCAAGACTATTTATAGAAAAAGGTGGAGCAGGTCAGTAAAACTTAATGTTGAAGAAAGCTAACTCCCTCAGGCGAGTTATTTACTTATGATTTACTCCCCCAGGCGAGTTGTGTCTTAATTGTGAAGAAAGATTAACTCGCCCAGGGGAGCTAATTGCTAGCCTGGGCGAATTTGATTTCCAGAAAATTCTTCTTTTGACCTTTTTATCCTTTTCTCTTGTCTTGGTTATTTTGGATGCCACATATACACTTGATATCTGTCGAAACATTGAAATTGAGTGGATGAATCTTCTAAAATGTGAACAACAACATATATATATATATATATATGTAAAATATAAAACAATTAAGATTAGAGACAGTTTACAAGAGAATTTATTGAAATCAAAAGATAAGTGTCAACATTAAAAATTCAAAGCAATAGTTAATAATACATACTGGTTGAAATTCAGTGATTGTGTAAAAATTGAATGAGTAATATAATATAGTTAACCCTGCCAAGTGACTACTACTGATTCTGCTCTTGGTGTCTTTTTTGATTCATCAACCTTATTGGGCTCATTGGGAGCAAGGCATCTTCCCATGTGTACTAGTGTTACTAAAATCGAATTGGTGTATATTATTTATAAATTTTATAGTAAAAGTACACACAAATAATATGTTGAGTCACATAGTAACAGTCCTAGTTTAGTGATAATCTTTTTTTTAGTGTCATAGGTCATTATTAAATTTACTACAGTGAACATTTTCAACCTCTGGAGTGTCACGTGAGTTTTGTGTTAAGTTTAAACAAAATAAAATTCTAAAATTAAAAAGTAGTGTTGCAAATTAACAGCCCCAGTTCTCATTAATAAAAAGCTAAAATTAAAAGGGAAGTATGTGTGTTTTCAGTAGCAGAGAAAGGCATGTGCGTTCCCAAAAAAAGCTTAAATTGGAGGTTGTGCAAAAAACAAAACATGTTTATGCTGAAAAAATCTGAGTGAACTGTAAAAGCACCTATTTAGAAACGGAACAACCGATTTTTATCATATTGATTGCCTAAACAATCCAAAGTGTCAATCGGACCGGCCAATGCTTCGGTCTCTGGTCCAATTGATTCAGACCGATTTTAATAATATTTGATATATTTATGTCATTATTTTATTCAAAGTTTGAAATAATTGTTCTATCACGGAGGATTTGTTAGGTAAAATGAAAAGAAATTAAAATAAAGTAAATTAAGATGAAAATCTTAAATTAAAATTAAATATAAAAATATGAGTCTCGTCTTATTTTATTATTCATTTCTTTTATACTCTCTTTTCCCTCTAACGAAAGCCCAGATGCTTCATCCTCAAAATCATTGGTTCCTGGATGCAATAACTCATGAAATTCATAACTTAAAAGATTGGGCGATGACAAACAACATGAATAAAAAACATCGGACATGCTTTTGTCATCTTCTTTCATTTTCTGAGATAAGTTTCATTGAAGAATCCAATTATATTTTTTCCATCAAAATAGGATTCTAGCTTGTCCATATCAAGGTGTCATTACCCGGACTTCTATTTAGAAGATTACATTAATTGATAACAATAAATTTATTTTAAATTTATATAATTTTACAAAAATGTCATTATTATTATTAATGTTTTTCTCCCTTCTAAATATATGTCAATATAATATCTCTTTTATTTAATTAGAGTTATGTTAGTCTAAAAATAATTAATATATTAGACTATATGAAATTTAGTTTTATATAAAAGAATAAACAACTTTAAAAAGTTAGATCTTATAAATAAGAACCAAGATAGTATCAACTTTTTCTAAGTCTTGGAGTTTTAGAAATGGTTTCACCATCTGGTACCTTGAAAAACATTCTTATAAAACACACAACAAAATATAATTGTCGCAACCTATCCGGTCACGATGGGATGACAATAAAGGGAAAACTTGAGGGGAGTCGCCACCAACGTTTATTTAAGGAAAATGTCGGAAAAACCAAAAGATAAGACATGGTCTACGATTTTAGAGAAAAAGAGTTCGGGAATTATTTACACATCGGGAAGGTGTTAGCACCCCACGCGTCTGTCATGAAGACGACAACCTTTAATTGAGTGTGCAAAAATTAAAGTGACTTTTTAATTATTTGTCTTCCCTTAAGAACATGACTTATGCTTGTTTTATTTTTGTTTATTCAGAAAAGAAAATCAAATTTTTATTTTTAGAAAAGAGAGAATTTTATATTTTTTTTTGTTTTTTAGGTCGACAAGGGGTTTGTCCTCACTCCTACGTATCCCCAAGTGCAATGAGAAAATCAGACTTACGTAATTCTTTTTTGAAAACAACTTGATTGGATTGATTTTATTTTTCCAAAAGATTTGTTTCAATTGCGTAAAAAAAGAGTCGTTAAGGCGTTGGACCTTGAAACGACATTGAATTTTAAGGAAAAAGCGGAGAGAATTGCTCAAGGCATTGGACCTTGAAGTGATCTCGAGTAATGTGTAATTTTGAGAAAAAAAGGAATTGAGTGATCCTTCATTTGAGTATTTTTAGATTTTTTTTTAGAAAATATTTTGAACTTTGCTGTAAACTCTACGAAAAAGGACAAGGGGTGCAATCAACAGAAATTATTTAATTACAAAATGGGTCAGGCCCAACAAATTAGGGGTGCATTTATGAATATTGGGTGTGAATAGCATTTCATATTTTATTGAAAAGTGGGCCAGGCCCAACAGCAAGGGGGTGTGCAATTATAAAATAGGGGTGTAATTAGATTTTAATGTTTGTTTGAAAGTAGACCAGGCCCTAACAGTTAAGTGGGTCAGGCCCTAATAGCATTATTTAATTCTTTTCAAGCCTAAAGTTTAGGAGTGTATTTAGGGAACTGTAGGGTGCAGAAAGCATTACCTAATTGGTTTGAGGGGGTCTATGTATTAAAACATAGGTGCATAAAGCATTATTTAATTTATTTTTGGGGGTGTATTTACTTATTTATGGGGTGCAAAAAGTATTATTTAATTGAATTTAGAGGGTGTATTTATTAAAATATGGGGGGCAAAAAGTTATTTTTTTAGTGTTGGAACCAGGTTAGGGCGACCCGGCCCAACCCGTATTTAGCTGCTAGGAGAAGCTGGGCGAAAATGGAGAAGAAGCTTCTGTGGTGGAAGCATGGTCCAGGATTCCCTTACTAGCACTCCGACGGTGTGCGGTTGCACCTGCACGTGCCATTGGACTTTTCGATCGCAGTGTTTTATTTCCCAATCATGTGGAACGCGGTGTGAGAACGTGTTGCAGAGAGTGCTGTTGCGATCTAGGTAAAGGGATTCTTGATAGAAAAAATGGGAAGAAAAAGAAAAACAAGTAAATAAAGCCTAACGAACAAAGGAAGAGGATAAATCATAAGGGACAAAACTGACATTGTGTATAATTATTTTAATTACTAAAATTAATTATTAACTTAATCTCAACCAAAATTACTGATCCATCATAGACCACTTAAAGCATTTTTAGTGATAGATCCCACATTAGAATCTTTGACCATTTTTTACTGGACTTCATAGTGTTACATAGAATTGAAAATCTCTCAAGATCCTTTTTTTTTCTTTAGTGGTAAATCTCATTTTGAAATCTTAGGAAAAAAGAGATGAAAAAATTATTCTTTTCTGAACATTATGCATATCTTTAAGATTTTTCAACAAGAACTCATTCTTTATGTTAAATATCTGTTCACATCTTTTATTGGAGATCTAATGAAGAATAGATCTTGAACTCAAAATCTTTGTTCAAGATATAACATTAAAGATGTTCTTAATTACCTAATTCACCAAGACATTGTCCAAATTTTATAGTTACTGAGTCACATTAGGTCAGTTTCAATTTGTGAAATTGATTCTATTATCCTCTTTTTTTTCATTTTTATTTGGCATGTTGTTTAAATTTTTTACTGAGCTTAACGTCAATACAACAAAACAGTAAGGGAGGTATAAATTACAAAAGGGTGTTTTGGAAGAAAAAAGAAATAAAAGGAGGTGCATTATCAAGAAAGGGAGGTATGAATAACAATTGAAAGCGGAAAAGTGAAGTAAAAACGTAATGTTGCATCTCTTCCATTTCACTCTCTCGCTCAACAGATCTCAGGCTTCAGGTACGAACCCTAACCCTAGCCCTCTTCTCTAAGCTTTCTTAATTTCATCTCTCGCGAGCTTTTACCTTAGATATCTGATTATCTAAAAATCGAATTTCGATTATTTCGACTTTTTGTTATTGTTTAGTTGATTCAGCCAATTAATTGTGTCTTGGAATTGTGTCAATTTGTGGATTGGATTTTGTGCGAAATTTAATTTCCTTTCAAAAATTTTCCTTCAAATTCTATAAGCTGTTGTTTGTGACAATGCCTTACCTTCTCTATTCTTTGTACGCCCTGTGGTTCCAATGGATTTTGTTTTGTGAATGTCTTAATTGATACCCTTTAGGTGGTGCCAACAGTTTTTGATTAATTTCCTTATGGGTTGTTGTCCTATACTTTTTACATAATCCCCCATCCTGTGGGCATATTAATGTTTTAGTCTAAAATTGTTGCCACATGTAATGTAGGGTTTTTTCTGTTGACTATTGTCTTTTGATGTACGCAATCTGATTTGACTCCGCGTGGTTACTGTTTTCTTCAATCAATTTTGGATTTTTTTATATTTGTTCATGAGTCTTATCCTTGTTTCTCCAGTTGTTAGGATGTTTAGCATTTAGCCAGCATGGAGTTAATTTGTCAAAGGGACTTCCATTGTTATGCCCGAGTTAGTAGGATCTTAGGAATTTTGTTGCTTTACCATATTGGCTGTCATGGTTTCGTATTCCATGCTTTTAGTGCCTGTGCAGTTGAGTGTGAAATCAACCCTGGTCGTTTTTTCTTTCTTTGCAATTTTCTTGTGTCATACCCTTTGTTTATTTGGATAGGAATGTCTGTTATTCATGTAGTCTTTTTCTTTCTCTTTTGAATTTTGACTTAAATTATTTATTCTTTTGTTTTGTGTAGTGTAGTCTGTAATCATGTCAGGCAAGTATATCATTTCTGCTATTCTTGGATCATTTGGAGTTGCATGGGTTTTTGATTATTATGTTTCAGACAAAAAGCTATTTGGAGGTAAGTTGTGTTTATCATAGGAATTGATTTGCTTTGTAGCTGTTGCAGCAGTATGTAACTGCTAACTTCTTTCTTCAGGTTCTACCCCTGGCACTATTACAAACAAAGAGTGGGCAGAAGAGACCGACAAAAAATTGCAGGCATGGCCTCGTACTGCCGGTCCACCAGTGGTCATGAATCCCATAAGTCGCCAAAATTTCATTGTGAAGTCTCGCGCTGAGTAATAATTTTTGTTGATTGATTTTGAGTTAATTGGTGCACCTTGGTCATGGGATATGTTTCGATAAATGATGATAATGTTTGAGGTAAAACTCTTACAGTTCAATTAGTGTTTTGAAGTTTAAACATGAGAATGTGTTTACTTGCTAAATAAAATGTTACTTAAGCAATCATGAATTGATTAATGCATATTCATGTATTCAAATTCTATGTTTAGTCTTTACCTTGGTATGAATGGGAATCAATGCCTAAAATTATGTTTAGTAGACATGTGCAAAAATTTACTACTAGTGATTTTAGGCATTGTCGTTCAGTAAGAGAATCCTCTTTTGGATTATCTTCTGTGGTGTTGAATTTACTGTTACAATTTGCCGGCAAATCAAATGTTACTGAAGCAATCCTGAATTCATAGATATGTATTTAGGATTCAAATTTTATAACACGTCATTAACCTTATCAACGGGATATGTTACAATTTGTGAATCTGTCATCATATCAGGGTGGGGGTACTATGAGAGTGAAGTTTAGAAGTGAAATTCGTAAACTTTACTTTGAATCCTAAATACATATGAATTCACTTATGTAAACTTCACTTATGAACTCGTAAAAGTTTAAGTATTGGAAAAAAATATTATAGTTTACTTTACTTTATCCCAACTATTATTACCAATATAGAATGTCAAGTTTACATTCTATAATGGTAACTAAACATATAACTAAGCATAATATTATTAGTTGGATAGAAGTCATTTCAGCAATTAAAGGCTTCACTTTTAAATTATATAGAATGTGAAGAATATGATTGATTCAATTGATGTATTATATATATTATTTTCATTAATTATTTCAAATTTTATGAAAATTGAATATTAATTAGAAAATGATCAAATAATTTATATTTTAGTCTATTTTAAAAATATTTATTATGTTGATTATGATTTATATGAATGAGATATTAAATTTTTTTTATTAATATAAAATTTGATAGATATGATCTATATATAGAAACTCTCATTCCAACAATGTATTTTGAGATAAAATTAATTGAAAGTTATTTAATGTTGTAAGTTACATCAATATCATTTTGATTCATCTTTCTATTTGTTTGTTTATCTATCTATATTATGTTGAATAAAGAAAAAAAAAAGTTATTTTGACCTTAAAGTTTTGTAGTTTAAAATCCTAAACCGAATAATTTAATTTATTTACACCTTATAGATCACAACTAATTCGTTGGATTATCCAATACAATGCATTAAATTAACAATTAACAAAAAAATGACCACTCACATCATCACTCCATGCCATTTTTTTCTTTAAAAAATTACTTTTCAACTTCGTTCTTTGAATTTGATCTTCTGAAAATTCAACAGATACAGTTTATTATTCTTTCAAGATTTTAATCACTGAAATTTACCCCGAATTCCAATTGATAATAAAAAATTACAACATGCTGATGCCGCTATTAACCTTTTTGTGTTAATTTCATATACTTGTCATCTAAAACTAAAAGGTACTAAATTAGAAAGTGGTAAACGACAAATTCAGATAGTTGTCCGAATGAAATCAGAGAAACAAAATGTTTAGAGAGTAAACTGCACGCGAAATAGAAAATAGAAAAACATTTTTAGAATTTACCTATAAATTGCCCCACACTCTGTATTGAACTATTATTATACTTAACATGATTATCGTTGTTTTCCTTAGATAATATAGCATAAGATCATCAAGAGAGTTGAACTCAATTGATTGAATACAGTGTATAAATGTTATAAAATTTCTAATACGGATAAAAAATATAACATAAGATCAAGGTGTTATAAAAGCTAACTTATACCAGTCTAAAAACACAGCACCTTACAGAACTAAACAAATCACTTTTTGTCCATAAACTATGCTTACCCAGTTATAAAAGGATCAGAAGAACAGCAACCTTTTTTCCTTTTCTTTTTTTCTCTATGTATCTTTCTTTTCCACTTATGAGAAAACTTGAATCTAATTTATAGACTTAAATATATTTTTAGTTCTAGTAAGTTAATGTTTTTATATTTTTATATTTTTGATTTTTATAAGTTTATTTTTCTAATTTTAATTCCTGTAAGTTGACGTTTTTCCAATCTTGGTTTCTATAATTTTTTTAATTTATTTTTAGTTGTGCCTTTTCAATTTTAGTCTTTTTAAGATTCTAATTTTTTTTATATTCCACATAAGTTCACGCTTACAGAAATCAAAAATTAAAAAAATGCAAACTTACAAAAACTAAAAATAAGCAAAATTTCTTTCATGGGCCAAAATTGAAAAAGTGCAAAATTAGAAAAACTAAAAATAAACACAAATTTTTATTGAGACTAAAATTAAAAAATTACGAACTTACAACTACCAAAAAAATAATATTTAAACCTAATTTATATTACAATCTCACATCGTACTAATTAATTGGTATGATGTATTCTTAAGTTAGATGTTTCCCTACAAGAGTCGTGTTCTTACCTTTCTGTAAAGGCACAACCACTATCCAGCACATTGACACCTCATCATGAACTAGCAAATACATCAAAATGGAAAATGCTTTGTCTCTACTAAACTTTGATGTTTAAAGGAAAAATGCATTTTTGTGTTAGCATTTCAGGCAGTGAACACATTTAATTAGGACTTGGACCATAGTACATGAAAGGGTGGTAGGTGGTGTTTCTCATCATGGCTTTTGACATTGAAAAAATAGATATAACGAATACTGAAACACACCCTATCATAACCCCACTCCAGCATAGAGAGAGGAAAAAAAGTAACATGAAAGAAATCTGAACTTTCTATTTCCTGAGTGCTGGTTGAAGTTCTCATTCCATATGAGCCAACTCAAACTTCTCTTTTTCAGTGGAAAAGGTGCATCCACGTATTGATGCCAGCTGCTATGGAGAATGGACCATGTGGGGCATTGGTTGAGAGTAATGATTCAGATGTCACTTTCAAAATTCAAACCAATAGTCATACTGGTTGAAGTTCAGTGTTTGTGTAAAATTTGAATGAGTAATATAATATAGTTATGCCTGCCAAGTGCCTAGTTCTCTTCTGATTCAGCTCTTCATGTCTTTTTGGATTCATCAACCTTATTGGATTCATATTGGGAGCAAGACATCTTCCCATGTGTACTACTATCATCATCTTTCTCCAAGTTGGAAAAAACTACTCCATCACTAGATGCTTCATTCTCAGAATCATTTGTTCCTGACTGCACCGATTCATGAAATTCGGAGCTTAAAAAACCGGGCGACGATGAACAACATGAATCAAAAACATCAGACATGTTTCTGTCATCTTCTTTCATTTTCTGAGCATAGGCTTCGTAGTTGAATCCAACCGTATTTTTCCCACCAAAATAGGATTCCACCTTGTCCATGTCAAGGTGATCCTCCATCACCATGCGGCGGCTTCTTGGGTTGTCAGGGTAAACAAATATCACCTTTCTGTAAGTCTTGGGTTCTAGAAATGGTTTCACCATCTGGTACCATGAAAAACATGCATATAAAATACACAAAGCAAATATAACAACGCTATATTTAAGAAATGTCCATAACAAATTTCAACAGAAAAGGAAAGCAAAAGAAATTTGGCTTGTCTTTCTACTTATAAATCACAAGACTCATCTGATATGACCTATCATAACTCACTTGTAACTAGTATTACTTTACTCTAATTGGAATAACATTCTCTCAGATTTTATGATTCAGCACAGTGGAACAAAAATAAACCAAAAGTATCTTCAAACTTTTCTGTTTCCTGTGGAATTTTTAATTTGGGAAAAAATGTGTTTTTAGTTCCTATATTTTCTATCAAATGTAACCAAGTTCCTTATATTTTCATATTGATGAATTTGGTTCTCAAACGTTAAAAAACAAGTGGATTTACTCTCTCCTAAAATCATGTGGATTTAGTCCTTCTTAACTTTTAAAAACAGGATGAATTCATAGAGATGACAGGCTAAATCAACATGTTTTTTAAAATTTGAGAACCAATTCATCAATGTGAAAATATAGGGACTTTGACCACCTTTAACCGAAAGAATAAGGACTAAAAAATACATTTTTTTCCTTTTAATGTTTACAGCAGAAACAACAAATACTTCACAAAATAGCCAGGCAATTGAGACAAACTTTTTCCCTATCCATTCATAATCAATATCAGACAACATTAGTAAGCCAATATCATTAAATATACAAGTCTCTCATCTCACAAAATCCTCCCCCTTCCATCCCAATGAAAAGGAGACAATGATGAAGACAGGAGATATTGTGATGTCATACCGTCCAAAATGACTCAAACACTTTTGGTGGATTGTAAAAGATTGCAAGGCCCAACCTCTCAGGGTAATGAGCCTGCAGGATTTGAGCAGTATCTCGGACGATCTTCAACGATAAGCATGCTGTGCTCCACCCTTGAAAATCAATAAGCCAAACCATCTGCTCTTCTTGATTGGAACTTATATTCCATATGACATTCTCCAAACAGAAAATAAGGTACTTGATTTGCGCAGATGAGCTGCTTGTACTCTAAATTGGATAAATGAAGTCTTAGTCAAAGCATTGAAACTTCATGAGTAAATGGTCATTTTAGTCTTTAAAATTGTGATCTGTTGTCACTTTAGTCCATAGAATTAGCAAAACTAACAAGAAAAAGAACTCTGAAACTGTAATTTCATTTCTTCTATGTCCCTAAATTCAATCTCTTTAAGTCACATGTTGAATGTAACTTTGGACTCGAACGAGTGAGAAATTACAGTTTTGGGAAATTTTTTGAATTTCATTAGTTCTAGGGACTAAAGTGACAGCAAATCACACTTTCAAAGATTAAATTGGCCATTTACTCAAACTTCAATAATAATGACAATGACATCCAAACAAGAAGGCTCAACTTCTCAAGTACAAGTGTACAACCATAACAAAAAATGAAATTTGAACTTTATTCTCATCAATTTATATAGACTACCTGAATACCAGGTCTAATTACAAAAACAATCCTTCCTTGCTTGTCCAAGTAATCAGCTTTATATAGCCTTCCTCTTTCAGCTTCTTGAGCAACATCATCCTAATTGCATAAAAATTAAAAAAAGGACAATTGTCTTTCAGTTTCACTTATCTAGTTAACAGTATGAAACTCATCACTAGTTAAAACATTCTTGTCATGCCCTGGAACTCAATTATGTAATTGGCTAGAAAAAAAACTTAGACTGAGAGAGTTTCACTGATAAAGCCACCGAAATTACTTATTTTCATTGACTATTAGTATTACAATATGATTAATGTATCCTAATTACAGTTAGTACATCTATAAAACTAGATAGTTGATTTTCTTTGAACTTTCATGCTTTATTCTATTCCAAACTGAACTCTAATATATTCCATTTTATTTTATTGAAAAAGATAGATAAAAATAATAATAATATTTGAAGCACACCAATTGGATCTTCTCAGGCTTGAACTCCAGCCTCCATTTTATGGATTCTTTCAACATCTTTGCAGCCTTCTTAGTATTGTAGTTTCGTGCTCTAAGGTATCTTAGAACTGATGCATCCGAACACAGAGTAGAGAACTTGTCAGCAATTGGACCAATTATCTTTCTGACTTCTCCAATCTAAAACAAAAAAAAAAGGGGAAGTCAAAAAAATTTCCACTTCAAAATTATTTATCCATAAAATGACCCTCAAACAACCCCATAATTGTAGACTAGTTTCCCTGCTCACCCAAATTGAAATAGAAACTAGGAAGATAATCAATTATCCTTACTTGGCACCACTGACTCTTGTTAGGTTGGGAATTTTAAGAAAAAATAATTTGATTTTTTAACACATAATATATGAGTACATGCAAATCTTGGATGAAGATAGAAGAATATCATAGAGACTACATTGATGTACAATAAAAATACATCAAATTTATCACTTCACATTAAAATAGGGCTAGATTAATGTCTAGTACCATGGTCTGCTGCTCTTCAGGAGATAAAGCTTTTTCAGCTCCTGATTTTGATCTCTTAAACGACATCTTTTCTTTTCAAATCCCAATCAAGCTAATCCTGAAATATGAAAAACCAACAAAATAAGTCTTTTTTTTTTTTTTATCAGCAAATGTTAGTTTTTTTTTTTTTTGTTAGTAGGGAGATTTGAACTCGCGACCTATCCCTCCCTCCTTTCACCCTTTACCACCAACCACCAAGTCAACCTTGTATCTTCAACAAAATAAGCCTTACTTCAAGGTGTTTGGCTTGAGAGCATGAATTGAAGAACTGCTACAAAAGTCCCATTACACTCTAGTTAATTGCTGTTAAATAGACAGCTTCAACTTAAAAGGCATAAAAAAAACTAAAAAAACTACATACCTCATTGTTAAGAGGCTCCTCGCTATGCGAAAGTAAAGGGAAGAGATATTCTAAGCAGCCTTACCCTTATATATGCAAAGAGGTTATTTCCGGATTTGAACCCATGATCCACAAGTCACCAAGGGACAACTTTATCGCTGTTGCAAGACTCGCCCTCAAAAAGCATATTGGTTCTAAATTTAGAAGTAAAATTCCCAAAATCACCATATTGCAATTGCATATGTACTAATGAAATTGATGAAGTATTTTCAATTCATTAAACTTATGTTGAATATGTCCCACTGATTTAATGGTTGTCTCCTTATCACTGTATCATGTTAGCACTTAGCATGGTTTAAAAGGTAAAAAAATCAGAGAAACACTCATTTGCTAAACCTTTAAGAAAGGTAGATAAAAAAATTCCTTTGTGTGATAACTAATGCAAAGACAAGTGAAAAAAAAAAGAATAAGATTTTCCCCACCTCATACCCAATTCCTTGAAAAGAAAATAGGAATTGGAAAGAGTTAATGGTAGCAATAATGCCCCATAATCCCTCTCTTGCCACAAATTTGAAGAAAAGAATAAACAAGAATAACACAGTTCACCTTCTGAACCTAATGCAGAAACAAAAATACCAGTGCTTTGATATTATCTTTTGGCACAAGATCTCTAAGCTTCTTGGATCTTCTTTTTGTCTTTTGTGATGCCTAAAAATGATCTGGAAAATATTACACAAATAAAAAAAAAGGTCATAACAGAGGATATATGCGATCATAAAAATAAATGTCTATCCATGACTGATGATTAATATTGCATTGCTGGGACAATTGTAGGTGTCATTTGGATCATGAAAATTGACAAGTAAAGAAAAGAATTAAAGAAAAGTAGAAAACAGATGGCTATCCACTTAGCTACAAAGTTTCCTCAACATATTACCAGGACTAAGTAGTGTTGAGGCCAACGGATCAATTGGGTGTTGGTACACATGAAGTTGAGAGAAAAACAACTTCTATTACTCACAAGAATAGAATTACAGAGATTTACAAAACTTAAAACAAAAACTCTCAAACTCAGACCACTGACACAACACTCACTAAGAACTCTCACTACTTGGATGAATTCACTCTTGGTGTTTCTCTGTGTCTAAGTGATGATTTACAAGTGAGGTTTGCACCTCTATTTATAGGCTGAAGAATGGTGTACGTTGGAGGGTGGTGGTAGCCAGCTGGTGGACAGCTTGTGTGCAGCTG
>PYAF01003184.1:882625-905515 GCA_007407185.1 Glycine tomentella
ATATGGTTCAAACCCTTCAAATATTTGTGCTCATTTTCATTTAGGTCTACCATCAACATATTAATTAACAAATATCTTTTAATATATTACAAATTACTTTAAAATAAATTTAAACTATATATTTATGCAAGTTATTGTAATAAAAATAAAAATACAAATGCATGAAAAAACTAGATGACATTTGATTAAAAAAGTGTAACAATATATCAAACAATTTTAGTACAATAAAAATCAAATAATGTAATAAAAATACAGCCACAAACATAATAATGACTGTGTTTTTGCTAGTTGACCATAAACATTTGAATAGAACTATTTAAGAAACAAACTAAACCACTTTTTTTTTTTATATATATAAAAATCAGAACCATTTTGCAAAAGCATTTATGCTCGTAGAATCATTTTTCTGTTTGATTAAGTTATTTGTGTTGGACTGAACCATGAACACTCCTCTTAAGTCCAAGAAGATTCATACTAATAGCAGTGTATTCTTGATGCTTTGTAGGATCTTGATAGTTGTGCGGTGGTTTCGACGTCCCGATATTCTGACGACTTAATGTTATATTATTAATTAATTAATATAATAAATTAATACTCATCATTATTAACAATTAACAAATCAATATAATACTAATAAGTTTTTTATGTGAATATAATAATAATAATTAAAACTAGTAAATATAATATAATTTGTTGAAATGATAGAAATTATAAAATGAATTTTTTAGTGATAATTAAGATCTTAAATTATTTTTTTAAATTATAATATTACATAAGATTCAAAATTTATTAAGATTTTTTTTAATTTTTTTTTAATAATAAATTTTATTTTGAGATATTAGAAAGAGAAAAAATAAAAAAAATTATTTTTTTTGATTAGTAGTAAATCTTAAAAAATCTATTATGAGAATTTACTATGTTAAAAATTTCTCCATTTTTTCTATTATAAGTTCTAGGGAAGATTACATCTTGAATTTAATATCTAATTTAAAGATGTTCTTATTTTTATTATTTCTCTTTCCTTTTTATTTATACAAACCAACCAAACAGTGTAAATTGCTTTGCTGAGTTTTGAAAGGAATGGTTAGTACTTAGTAGTGAAATGAATCGAAGCTGAAACGCTTCATCACCGGATTCTCGCTCTCAACTAAGATACCAATTCGGAGTTTCGGACTCACCGCCTCCGATTCAAAAACCTAACTCGGATCCTCAAACTCAATCGATTTCATACAACATGGCTTCAGGTACCTGTTCTTTTTCTCCATTTTCCCCCCAACACTTCGTGTCGTAGTAATCTTTCTCCTGTAGTTATTTTTTTCGCTTGCTATAATCGCTTCCTTTATTTATTCGCCTTTTCGGTTTGAAGAGACTTGAAATTTGATTCCTGATTTGGTTATTTCGTGATTTTATGCTATGGAAAACTCTTGATCGCTACTTCGGGGGTTTCGGAGGTTTTTACTTCGTTGTAGAGCAATTGAGCACAAGCTTTGTAACCCTAGGATGTGTATTTGAGTCCGTAATTGTGTTGGTGGCGTCCATTTGTGTGTGGCTTGCACCATGAATCAAAATGTTGAGGGCAATTTATGAGAATCCCCCCAAAAAACTGTGAAGCTTTGAGTGAAACTGGGTTTTCTGATGTTTGCAATGTTTTAATGTTCTTGTGGATTGTATTTGGAGAGAATGCTATTGATTATTGTTTTTGTGCTTAATTCCTCAAAATGCCTGAAACAACTACAAAGCCTTATCCCACTTGGTTTGGTTGTGCTTTTCCTATATGTTGTACTCTGTTGCTCAACGTCTAGATGGTTCCAAACTTGGATATAAGAGGGGCTGGTGTTGGAAAGTTGCCAGCTGATTTAAAACTTGTTTAATCTTTATGACATGAATTCATTCTACATGCCTGCTTTTAGTTCCCGCCCCCCTCCGACCCTAATTTTTGTGAGGGGGTATATGTAAACCTTGTACCACAAATTCCATGATTTGAAACTCTCCAGTTATAAAAGGAAGGATAATCCCAGAAACTAGCTATATGGGTGATCTTTGCCTAAGTAAGTGTTTGCTTCTGTTATTCTGTAGATGCTGATATGGAGGACTATGGATTTGAGTACTCAGATGAGGAGCAAGAGGAACAGGATGTTGATATTGAGAACCAATATTACAATTCAAAAGGTATTTCCAACAACTATTATTACTTTTGGCTCTTGTTAGTTGCAAGAAGCAGAAAGATAATTCCTTGCATTTATGAATTCGGAAAATGTCTTTTTATGGGAATCTAGTGTTCAATTAGATTGAGTTGAAAACTACTTTTTCAAATCAGTGTTCTATTGCTGGATATTTCTGCCAAAAGTCAAAATTGGTTCATTATTGTGTTGATATTGATTTAGTCATGCTACATTTCTTCCTTGTGGAAGTGATTTAAAAAATGATTTGTCAAAATAGTTTCTAATGTTTTAAATTTCTTTTGCATAGTCATAAGATTTGGTTTTTGATAATTTATGGTTCAAGGGCGGTTGATCCATTTTTCATACTGATTTCTTAAGATGTTATCCTGTTTGTATATAGGTTTGGTCGAAAGTGATCCAGAAGGTGCACTTGCTGGTTTTGCCGAGGTAGTGCACATGGAACAAGAGAAGGCAGAATGGTAAGAAATTTTTTCTGTGTTCTGTGTATAAAAAAAAGATATGGATGCTGGAGTTGGAGAACTTGAATGATTTTATAATTTTGTGTATGTTGTATCCTTTTTTGTATCATTATTAATTAATTATTTCCATGATCTGTTTCTCTTTTTTTTTTTTAATGAATCAAGAATGTTTCTCTTTCCTTTTTATTGGGTCAAACAATATTACCACTAATAAATAAGCTAATGTGTTTGTTTCCTGCATTCCCTTTCTTTGTTTCTTGTACTCACTTGTGTAGTGCATAGTAATAGTAATATTATGTTAAAATCATTCCACAGTGGTAAGAATCCATTACGTATCGCATTTCATATTTATCTTACATTATATTAGGGGATTTAAAGCTCTAAAGCAAACTGTGAAGCTCTATTATAGACTTGGAAGGTATAAAGAGATGATGGAAGCCTACAGGGAGATGTTGACTTACATTAAGTCGGCAGTGACTCGTAACTATAGTGAAAAATGCATAAACAGCATTATGGACTATGTCTCAGGTTCAGCTAGCCAGAACTTTGGCCTTCTGCAGGAATTCTATCAGACAACTCTGAAAGCCCTTGAAGAAGCAAAGAATGAGGTTAATACA
Organism: Glycine tomentella; assembly: GCA_007407185.1. Classification (NCBI taxonomy): domain Eukaryota; kingdom Viridiplantae; phylum Streptophyta; class Magnoliopsida; order Fabales; family Fabaceae; genus Glycine; species Glycine tomentella. Next base: position 885,884 of record PYAF01003184.1, read on the forward strand.
TTTATACATTATCTTTGGCTTATGGTAATTGTCGTAATGCAATCTTATGTTTATTTTTTATGTCACTCATTTTACAGAGATTATGGTTTAAGACAAATCTTAAGCTTTGTAAGATCTTCTTTGATATTGGGGAATATGGACGGATGAGTAAGGTAACGTATTAATATTTTGTGCAATGATGTAGGTTGTTTTCCAGCTTAATTTGACTGTTTCTGTATCTATTGGTATCCATGAGCTTTGAGTAATTTATTGATTTTGTTGAACCCTCAGATATTGAAGGAACTTCATAAATCTTGTCAAAGGGAAGATGGTACAGATGACCATAAGAAAGGAACCCAACTTTTAGAGGTTTATGCAATAGAAATCCAAATGTACACAGAGACAAAGAACAACAAAAAACTCAAGGTCAGCATTTATTTTTTTTTTTGAAAATAAATTCTTATTATGCAACTTGCATAAGAGTAATAATGTGCCTTTCCAATTTAATACTGCTTTTTGGTACAATTTAGCTTTTAATTATTTACCAAACTTTTCTTGCTGCTTGTGGGATGAACTCAAATTCCGAATGACATCTTTTTGTTAGTTTTATTCTAAAACAATTAAAATTGTGTTTGTTTTCCATTGAGAATCTCCAAAGCATGGTCTGGGCAAAAGTTACAAGAGATGAACTTTTCGACCAAGACATGGTTTGCCGCTTTTCAAACTGAAAACCAAGCATGCACTAACTATATTTTACAAAGACATTTGTTATTGGGAGTTGAAATCAGTGAAAGTGTTCTTGATGTAGAAATCATTGAATGGAATCAAAGGTTGATGGAGGAACATTTAGTGCTTTAGCTGTTTTCTATCAAGTTCATCCAAACACAATAAAATATTAGAAAGATAGTTCTCTTTTCAAAACCCAGAAAATCACTTACTCTAAAACAAGGTGGTGTGATATAGTGCATCCTCTAAATTAATCTTATGCTAGAGGAAAGTTGTTGACCTCTATTTACAATCAGTCTCCTTGGTATTAAATGCAGCAACTTTACCAGAAAGCACTCACTATTAAATCAGCAATTCCCCATCCACGGATAATGGGAATAATCCATGAATGTGGGGGGAAAATGCATATGGCAGAGCGCCAGTGGGCTGAAGCAGCTACAGATTTTTTTGAAGCTTTTAAGAATTATGATGAAGCTGGGAATCAGAGGCGTATCCAATGCTTGAAGTAAGCAACAAAGTGTTGTTTTATTTTTTAATTTATTTGTTAGTTTTAAACATTTTGCATAACAATATATCTTTGCATTTCATGATTGTTAATTAGAAAAAAAAATGCAGTTAACTGTAAATCATCAATCTTGGCAGTAATATTTACAAAGATATATGATATACTTGTCTTATGAAATCCATCATTTCCTGAGATTTAGCATTAAGCTCGACTATTTGGAAACAAACCATTCAAGCAACCTTTTTTCTTTTGTATTTAACTTGTAACATAGTTGCTATTACGTGTCAGGTACCTTGTTCTGGCCAACATGTTGATGGAGTCTGAAGTAAATCCTTTTGATGGGCAGGAGGCTAAGCCGTAAGTCCTCTGTTTTTAATTTATTTGTGTTCTCCATTTAGAGATGCTTAGATTGCATTCCCCTTCCCACATATTTTAAAATATGCACTTCCCCCCATAAAGATCAATGTGTCACATTTAAATCCATTTTAATGTAAATGAGTATTTTAGAGTTTTCTTTTTCATATCTGGTGATTCTCAGCATGATTAGTATTTGAATATTTATTATTAATTCTGCATGTGTTTGGTTCCACGGTGGCCAGAGAAAAACCACATAAAAAACATGGAAAGTTAGCCGCAGGAAGAAGTTGCCTCAAAGTGAACGGAAAAATTAATCTGGTTGAGTTCAATGTGCCACAGTACCAAACACACGCTCTGTGACCTTTGAACATTAAATAAAGATTTTGGATGAAATTTCAAAGCTGATAATAAAGGTATTTAAAACTTCATTTTATCTTCTAAAATACCAAAACCAATAAGATATTTAAAATTAGTTGTTCATTACACTGAGAGTTGTAGAGAAAGCCAAAATATCGTTGGAAGACTCTTTCATCATTATTCACCACTGTTAAGAGATTTGCTTATATTGAAAAGAATTAGTGTATGGAGGGGAGGGTATCAGTTTTAAAATAAGAGGGGAAGGGGTTGTAGTCTGAGCAACTCTCAATGGGGAGTGTAATTTACTCTTATTTTAAGTATACATTCTCATTGTTTGTTTCTCCAATTCTTTGATCCATTTTCCTCCCTCTTTCTGTTTTCACCCTCGTATATTATGTATTGCAGATACAAGAATGACCCTGAAATTTTGGCAATGACAAATTTGATAGCAGCCTATCAGCGGAATGAGATTTTGGAATTTGAGAAAATCTTGAAGGTACTTTTATTGAGTCTAGCACGAGAATATGTCTGCACTAACTTGACCATAAAATATTTCTCTTATTTTTCATCCAATATTTGTTGGAATTTGATATTTGGTAAGTTACTCTCCAGAGTAACAGAAGAACCATCATGGATGATCCATTTATCAGAAACTACATTGAGGATCTGCTAAAGAATATCAGAACTCAAGTCTTGCTGAAGCTCATCAAACCATATACAAGGATCAGGATTCCATTTATATCCAAGGTAAATGTACTCACTATACTTCATTTCCAAGCTTTTCTTCCCTCCCAGCCCATCATATAAGTCATTGAAATAAAAAGGAAAATAAATAGTCTAATACACCTTTTCTATAAAAAAAATAGCCAAAATACACCTTGAAAACAACCATTCCATCTAGTCTCTGGTTTTAGTAGTGATGGTATAGTGTTTTAGTTTGGTAAGCCTGTGATCATTTTGAAGAGAATGAGCCAAACATTATTCTGGGGACTCTTTCCTGCCTCTCTTTTTTCTTCCCTTGACTTGTGTAAATGGTCAAGTTAAAAGTTGCTATTGCCTTTTCCTCATAGTAGTAGTTATGTTTATTTGTTCAGTTGATTTTAATCATTCTATGAAGCACTAAGTTAACAATTATTCTAATAGTTTTTATGTAATCAAACCTATTAATTTGCAGGAACTTAATGTGCCTGAGCATGATGTTGAGCAGCTACTGGTATCACTTATTTTGGATAACAGAATTCAAGGACACATCGATCAAGTCAACCGGCTCTTAGAACGATCTGATAGGTGAGTTTTTATGTTGAATTCTTTTTTGCTGGATTTAGTTTGTTCGTAGAAAACCTCGTATCTTTATTAACATTCTAAATACATTTCCAGGTCGAAAGGAATGAAAAAGTACACTGCCGTAGACAAATGGAACACACAGCTTAAATCTCTTTATCAAACTATCAGCAACAGAGTTGGTTAAACCGGAGTGTATGACGGGAGAGTTATCTGTTTTGTTGTCCCAGCTTGCAGTTTTGTCATGTGAATTAATGTGTCTATTATGGAGAGTTAGGGATGTGTATTGCACCAATAGTGGAACCAAAGCGATACCCAACTTGTGATTCATGTTCTATTTTATAAAATATAATTGTTTGAAACATTCACGATTGATTCAAGGGGAATACGTCGAATTTTATTTTAGTGCTGAATATATCTGCGCAGTTCATTAATGACTTCCCTCTCATTTTAGTCAGCAAATATCAATATGAATCACCACTCATCCACAATATATAATAATTTATTAAAGATCGATACATCATAAAACAGGTTCATATGAATCACCAATCATTCATAATACATAATTTAATATTAAAAATTCAGGTGCTTCCTCTTAGGAGTCCTGATCTTTAGGCTTGAGCCACCTCTACTGTTTCAGAACCCTTGTTTATTTCAACACCGTTTATACCTTCGTCTTGATTGGTACCACAGGGTTCTAGCTTGGTCCCCTTCTCTGACTTCTTTTCTTCATGGTCTGTTTCATGCTCACAAACTGAGATGCCAACTTTTGGTTGACATAGGACTTCTTCGGTAATCCATTTTCTCAATTGACTGATAGCCACTTCATCTGTTAGCAATAGGACAAGTAAAGTTCAGTTTCTAGTGTGAAAAACATAACCAATAAGCATGGAGAGGAGAGTGTTAACATACCTAATCGCGGTACGGTGTGACCTTGGGGATGCCTTATTATCAGTGGTTTGTCAAATGCAGATGTGAGATCCTCAGAAGGAAGTTTTAGCCAATCTTTTTCCCCAATGAAATGAACAGATTTAGCTTTGATGGTGTCTTTGTAGGCAATATCGCATATGCTGGGATTTCTGAATTTGCATCCTGATATTGATATGAGAAATTTTATTGGTGGATGCTCCTTTAGCAACTTTCCCTGTTAATTTAATGTTCACCAGTTAGAAGTTTGCAGTTGAATTGAAATTACAAAACAAAAGAAATTATAGTTGTATTTTACTTGCCTGTGCCTGGTAACCTATCAAAAGTGCTGAAAGAGTTGCACCCTGATTTACATAAAGAAGAAATTTGAGTCAAATGCTAGTTATACATAATAGGAATATACACAAGTAAAATCCAGAAGAGATACACTCTTAGAACAATTATGAATGTTTTACCTGTGAGAAGCCAAGGAAGCCATCAAAGGGGCCATTGGCTGTAATATATTCGCATAAGTATGAGATGCATTCTTCCAAGTTAAAGTACACGGTAAAGTCCTGAGCAAGATTTGTGTACATGTTCAGTAAATTTCAATTACTACATAATCAGCCAAATCTGAAATAAAAGTTAGGAGGATATAGTATTTCTACCTTTTCGAATTGAAACCACTCAAAGTAAGGTGGAGGGAAGATGCCTTCTATGTCCGACTTCCCTCCAGCAGGGTATTTACCATCTGGGAAAACCTGTCACAATAATACAATTTAGATGCTCCATATCTTACACGCTTACACAATAATACATTTTTTTTTTCGGCAAACGTTAACAATTAGTATTTTATGTTAGTGGGGAGATTCGAATACATGATCTCTTGATCACTCCAACACAATAATACATTTAACTTTTTTTGGTTCTATTGCTTTCATCTGTATATTTTTGTACTTAAAAATTAAAAGACTAACATTATACTTGGCAGTAAACTATACTATATTGAGCTGAAAAACATTAGCAATTATTAAGAACAAGGGCTAATCAGCACTAACACTAATAAAAGGAAGAATTTGAAATGTCTAAGAACAACGGGCTTCAGGTTAAAAATGCTTCATGCATGCACACACCTGAACATTAAAAACAAGTTAAAAAACATTAATTACCATATCAAATTGAGTGAATAGAGAAGGATCCCATTTGCTGATTTGCTTTTTAAGAAAACTCCCACTTGTTCTGAATCCATGGAGGCACAATATTTTCAGCTTCTTTCCATTTTCTCCTTCCATAGTTGTTTCTCAAATCCCTTCTGCCTCACAATTCACAAGCTAAGGAAAATTGACATATTTGTAGGAAGTGGAAAATGTAGAGACTGTTCCCACCTACCCCTTTTTTATTGGATTTCAACAACCATCTTATTTGACTCTGCGGGTTGGTATCGCACGTGCAAGCCTCGCACTAGTGCCTGGTGGGCTGCTACATAAACCAAGGGCATTTGTTTTTTGCACTCCCACTATTGAAAATGCACCTCCAATTATATTCCAGACAATCTATTTTAGAATGTAAATTTATATTTCAGAATGGGCATTCCAGTGCATGATTCAAATGCCTATACCAAGCTTTTTTGGGCCCTCAAGCCATTATTATATATGGCAAATGTTCTATTCACTTCTCGTTTTTCTCTAAGTACACTCTCGTTTAATTTTTACTTTTTTCCTATCATAAATGCTCTTTATACTTAAAATCCCCTTATATCAGTATTTAGAAAGTTAATTTCTAGAATACTGTTTTACATTTTGAATTCTAAAAGTAATTTTCAGAATGCAAAATCTAAACAGAGTTTTGAAAATTACTTTCTTTGGTTTTGGAATATAATAATAAAAAAGAATAAAATTCTGAAAAGTAATTTCAGAATATAATTTTAGATTTTGCATTCCGAAAAATTCTTTTCAGAATACAAAATGTAAAATTTTTCAAAATTTAAAAATAAATGCATTTTCAAAGAATCACTATATCAAATTTAATTTTTAGTTTTCTTTATAAAATTGTTTATGAATATTTTTATAAATACTTTAAATTATAAATATTTTTTCATATAAAATACTTTAAATTACAATATATATAAAATAAAATTAAGGTGCCGTTAAAAAAGAGTGAAAAGAAATAAAAAGGATGAGATAAAAATTTTAAATTATAGAATGTATAAATATGTTTTTCATCTCATTTTATTTTACTTTTTATTTATTCTATTTTCTTCTCTCTTTCTACCAACAAGAACATGTGAATAATTTAGCCTAAAATGATTGTTTTCTTATTTTGAAATATCATACCGTTAATCAATCGTACGGGGGTAAACAAAAAGTGAGATTCACGCTCAGCGAGTGCGCGTGGAACACCAATCCAATTTAGGTAGACACGAAGAATCCAACGTCTAAATAACGAAGAGATCTGGGCTAAGCAACACGTCTTTTCAAAATATTGTAATAATTTTTAGACCTAATTTGAAATTAAGCAATTAATGATTTGATTAATAAGTTACTTTATATCCAAATTCATCAAATAAACATTTTTTTTACTTTTAGAATATTGATTAAAAATAAAAATAAAAAATATTTATTATAAAAATTATAAGAAATCGAAAAGTTAAAAATAATATAATTTTATATATTCTAATATTTTTTATTTTTTATTACCTTAAGAATACTGATTAATATTTATCATAAATAAAATACTAACATTATTATAATTTTTAAATTAATTAATAATACATGCAGTCAAAGTAAGTAATTAATTAATGAATTACTACAATTTTTAAATTAAATAAAAATTAATGCAGTCAAGTTAATTGAATTATTACTACAATTATTTAAATTATTTAATAATTAATTCAGTCAAGTTAATGAGTTAATTAATTAATTTTTTGGTGAATAATTAATTGATTAATTAATTACTACTATTTTAAAATTAAATACTAGTAATAATTAATGCAGCCCGAAAATTAATTAATTTATACAACCTTATGAATTGAATAAATATTAAATTTCTGTGCCTCAAAGTTCCACCAATCAATCATTCATTCATTCCAAGGAGGGATCTCTCTCTCGCTCTCTCCCTCACACAGTCATTCTCTCTCCTCTCAAACCCCCAAAAGCTTCTTCTGTTCTGTGCAGGTGAATCCTCGTCTGGGTTTCATTCGTCTTGGTTTTGCTCTCGTGGGTTTTGCATTTTTTTTCATTCAAATTTTCTCTTTGGGTTAAAAAATCTGTGTTCAATTGGAGGTTTCGATGATACACCAGATTTTGTTTTTGAAGTGTCGTGTCGTGTCCTGTGACTAATGCTTTACCAATCAAACAAGTGATTGTTTTTGTGGGGTGATTTTGTTTCGTGTTAGACTAGGATTATTGAGATTCTTGGGGTTTCATTTTGCCCAGTAGGGTTTTGCTTGGCTCTCTTTTCAGTCTTTTGTTTCAAAAATGAGGTTTTTCAATTTTTAAGTCTTTTTTTTTTTTTTTATAAATAAAACTGGTTGGCTGAAAAGTGTTTATTTATTTATTTAAATCTTGTATCTATGTAGGGTTTTGTGGTAAATGAGATAATTCAGGCTCAGGAGCTCTATTTGAGTTGTTATGTTTTTGAAAACAAAAATCTATGTGGGTTTTTTTCTGTCCCCTTGCAATTGGTTGTACAAATTTTCTAACTTTCTGTTCTTTTGTGTGTAGAAGTGTTTGAGAAGGTGTTAACCTTAGATGTCTTCTTGTGCTCTTGTGTGTGTGTGAATTTTTATTATTTTGTTGTTTAAAACGAGTTTGATTCACAACTTACTGTTGATTATTTGTGTTTTGTTGATTTTTTTTCATGGAGAATAGCTGATAAATGGATTAGTGGTTTTCAAATAATGGACTACTTTAGGTTATTAGAGATTCATGATTTGCTTTACAATTAACAGTGAACGGCTATTTTACAGCCAATACTCCCCTCTAGTGCCGATTCTAGTATATTTTCTTATTTGAATCCTGTGTTTGTGCATGATAATTTGATACAATTTCCACTCATTCGTGATAAAAAGAAAACATTTGCAGGCAATTTTTCTTTGGTTTGGTTGAATCTTTTGATCTGATCAACAAATTCGAGAATTCAGTTTGGGAAAGGCCATTCCTCTTTAGTACAAAACAGATTGAGGGTGCCTTTGTGCTGATGGTAAGCAATTGTTTTTGCTCATAGGAGTGTATGACTGGTGCTATCTTAATACATATATGTGTCATCAATCTGCCATTCCATTATTCAATATATTATTTGTCATGATTTTTTAATTCCATTTCGTTGGTGTGATTAACATTCTTACATTGTTATATGGTGCTTTTGTTTTAGGCCACTAATGAAAATCTTCCACCAAATGTAATTAAGCAACTTGCCAAGGAGTTGAAAAGTCTTGATGAATCCCCTCCTGAGGGCATTAAGGTTGTGGTAAATGATGATGATTTTTCGACAATATTTTCTGACATTGAAGGCCCAGGTAAGTAGCTATTATGTTTTTTGTCGTACGATTGAGCACTTGGCATTTGGTAAGGAGCTCAAACTAAACTGCAGTAATATGATTTTGCAGCTGGAACTCCTTATGAGAATGGAGTTTTCCGAATGAAGCTGTTGCTGTCTCATGATTTCCCGCATTCTCCACCTAAAGGTGTGTTTTAGACTCCCCATATGGACCATTTTATAATTTTCTATTTACATTATTGAGACAGAATTATACTGTTTGTTTTTTAATTGAATTTTAATTTGGTTATTCTTTTCTTTTTGAATTTTTTTTATTGGATGTAATTTATTGTTTATTTAACCAAATGACATTTATATTCCTTACAGAATCACTTACTAGTCTTTTGTATGTTGCAAAGCTGTGAGTCTTATGAAGCTGTTGAATTTAATGTTGTAGGTTTTTTCTTGACTAAGATTTTCCATCCAAACATTGCAAACAATGGAGAGATTTGTGTCAACACACTTAAAAAGGATTGGAATCCTAGCCTTGGGTTACGGCATGTTCTTATTGTAAGTGCAGTAGATATTCTTGATTTATTGAGTCAAGTTTTGCTTGGTTGGTCTTTGTGTTTATTAACATTGATTCCCATTTTGAACAGGTTGTTAGGTGTTTATTGATTGAACCATTTCCTGAATCAGCTCTAAATGAACAGGCTGGCAAAATGCTGCTTGAAAATTATGAGGAGTATGCTAGACATGCTAGGTAAGTTGAGGCAATGATGGTATTTCTATCAATTAATTTCCTGTACTGGAATTTTGAAAATTTAATGAGTGGCTTGAATGGTGTTGCTAAGGAGCATTTTATTAGATGCTTTCAATTACAATTTTTTTTTTAAATATATATGTTCCTTTTCATTAGCATTCTCCTTGGTTTAGACCCTGTTCTGGAATCTTTATGGCAAATGAAACTTGAACCAAGAACTATGTTGAGCGCCCCCCCCCCCCCCCCCCCCCCCCCCCCCCCCCCCCCCCCCCCCCCCCCACCCCAACCAACCCAAAAACCAATTCAAATAACAGATTGCTTTCTTCATCTGCTGTAGTTCATCAGTTCTTTATATATCTACTCTTGGTGTTTGAGAGAAAGGAGTCCATTCTTCCTTGTTTCCTACATTGGGGGACACATGCTGAATGTGTTCCCAGCTGTAGTATTTATCTCAAACAAACTAGTTCATGTACCTCATTAGAGCTGTGTTTCTTTAGCTGCTCCATTGCACAGGAGTTGAGATGTAACATGTGGGACCTATAATTCCTTATGTTTTTGTGGAGAAGGCTACACTAATTTTGATTTTAGACTCGGGTGTTTTTCTGTTGGATTTGATAAATTTTCTTGAGTTTGATAAACATTTGGGAGCTAGTTGTTGGATTTGATAAGTTTTCTCGCATTTGATAAACTCTTCTCCATGCTATTGTTACCTTGCTCTACCTACTTGGTTCATACATTATTTCCCCTTATGCATGAATTGAGGAGTATCATTTGTGGCATGCAGGCTTTACACCGGAATCCATGCAAAACCAAAGCCCAAATTCAAGAGCGGAGCTATATCCGAATCAACAACTGCTCTGAATGTTGATCAGACAAACACCTCTGTGATTAGTGCTGACATCAAAACCACACCGGCGAGTGCTGCATTGCCAGTGCCAGGGCCTGCAGCCAACGCAACAAGAGGAAATAATCAGGAACAGGCAGCAGCGGCTGTTAATGGTTCTACTGCCGCTACAGTCATTTCTGCCGCTGCTTCCGCACCACAAAAGAAGGAAGGTGGACAAGCAAAAGCTCAGGTGGACAAGAAGAAGATAGATGCCAGAAAGAAAAGTTTGAAAAGATTGTAATAAAATTGTTCAATTATTGACGTTTTTTTAATTGTCTTAGTTTTACAATTTGATAGAGAAAGAGGAGGGAGTGGAGATATGGTCTCCTGGGTTCAACATTTGTTTTATATAATGAATTAGTAATTTCCTGTTGGGAGTAAATGGATGAAATTGAACTTGTTGTCTTTGGACTTGTGCTATACTCTCTGGTAAAATATTGATCTTTTAGGGAAAGAATGCTCTATCAGTAGGGGTAGACTTAGGTTATTTTTGGATTCAACTCATTTATGAAAATTGTATGTTGGATTGGGATTAAAAAATTTCTTTTGAATTCCAAACTATGGTCTTGTGGATTGATTTAAGCTGAACTCAAGTTATGAACAAAAAGAACAAAAATCTAGCTGAATTTGAGGATTTAACAATTTAAAGAAGCATTGTTTAAAGAAATTATGTCATTTTTCATTACTTCAAACAATTTAACCAACTTTTTTATTTTAATTTAACAACTATAAAAGGTTTATTAAATGAACAAGTTTACCTCACATTTTTATATTCATGAAGCTTCATACAAAATACAGTTAAGTGTGTACTTAGATTCATGTTAAATTATTTAAATATCATATATTATTTTAAGTAAATGTTTAGTTTCAATTAAAGAATTGATTCTCGATACAAAATAGATTTTGAATTAAATTTTTTAAATAGCTTTTAGCTTTATGTTTTTGAAATGAACGAAAGAGTAAGTAAAAAGAAAGAAAAGGTCATAAAAAACTTAATGTTTATCAAATATTTGTTTTTATTTAACTGAAACACAAGTATTAATCGATTTGCAAAACACTAAACAATCATCAATCGGAACAATACTTGTGGTTGTATCACACTTGATTATGAATTGAAAAAGAAATCGCTTGCTTGGTTATCAAAACAAAGATGATCTCAACATGTTAATCAACCAATTTTGACAAAATTGTGGTGAGTAGGTGGGGTTCTAAACCCTGCCAAATTTTACAAAGTTGACGATACCTTCTACATCCATCCACAGTGTTTTAGTCAACAAGTGCCCCTATCAAGGTGGAGGACAACAATATGGCTGTGTTTGTTTTTTTTTTTTTGTTTGAATCTCTAAACGATTGTTGAAGTTGCATCTAACGAAATATCATGATGTTTGACAATTATAAATGAGGATTCAATCGAACGTGAATTGCGCGTGAATAAACGTTCAATCGAAAGCAAATGTAGGTTACTTCTCCATCAACGTTTGTTGGATACGTTAGAGAGGTAAAGTTTTTTTAAACAGAAGTACTTTTACAATAAAATATCTAAACATAAAACAAGTTACATTCAACTTATTTTTTTTAATCTAAACTTAAGTCAAAAAATTATGTTATGTTGAACTTAACTTTGTAAATTATAATCCAAACACACTATATACTTTACGTCACTACTGTAAAAAATCTAATATATTATGTCAATGGATGAGTGATTCATTTGTTTTACTGTGCGTCCATGATTCATTTACTTTTACATAAATATGTTTGAAAATTCAATATTATCCAATATTTTATTTCAGTGTCAGAGTTCTATAATCATTTATTCCTTCTTATACTTTTTTATAAGAAATAAATTTTAGTGTAAAATATATTATAAATGGTTTCTTATAAAAAGATAGAAGATAATATTTCTCTTCTACCCCATTTCTTTGCCCAACAAATAAAGAGACATGCTTTAATTCCATTCTATATTAATCCATTTTAAGTTTTGTTTACCACCTTATTTCCCTCATCTAAATAATTGTCCCTGGATAATGTTTCACTTCATTTTAACTTATTTTATCCGTTGGAAAATAAAAACTCAGGTGTAAACACATGGTTCAGCTTGGGGTAAAAAAGAAAAAGTATCGAACATGCTTTCGGCTTAAAAATGACCAATTATAACTTTTATTAGAGATTTTTTTAATTTTAAAAAGAAGTAATTCCATGTTTTGTTTTATATATGCATGTATTTTTTATAATCTTAATTGTTAATTTTAACTAACATTTAAAAATCTTATATTTTCTTTTCAATAATTTTGTCTTTATAAAACTAAATCTAAGTTGTTCTGAGTCCGATACAAAAAAATATCTGCATATTTTTTTTTCTTACATTTCAACTTAGATTTTCCTCTTATACTATTTAACTAGATTCGTTATTCTTTTTCTTTTTATGTTTAGATTCAGTATTCACCTACATCACTGTTAGAAATTACTCCAATACCTATGTTTTCGAACGGTTTATTACTTTATTTAATATTGGGTTTTTTTTACAGTCATTATTGGAATTAAAAAATATTAAACACTACATTCTTTTTTTTAAGCTTAAATACTACATTCTATTAATTACTTTTAATTGTTTGAAAAAATGTTAAACAATTTTCGATAAATATAATAGTTTTAATTAAAGAATTGTACTTTTATTTATTTATCATTCTTAAGGATAATATAGCAAACTACTTTTTCGTAAAAAACAAAAGACAAAATCACTTTTTAAAAATGATTCCAACACTTAAGATATGCTATCAATCATTCAATCATAACTATAGGTTTCTAAATATTTATAATAAACACACTTTGTATCAGATGCTAGATATCGCTCCACTTTAGCTAGTAGTACTATAACCCAGATTAAAATTAGGGTTTTAAAATTATAATTAATTTCGTTATTTTTCTTAAAATTATTTGTAAACTTCCTGTGATACTCTACTTATTTTACACATATATTTAATTGGTGTAATTTGTTATAACTTAACCAATGATATAACATTTGAACCTTGATTATGCAGCTAGACAAATATCCAGTGGTAAAAAAAATATTAAAACTTTGCATCAAGCGCCATTAGATGCCACCGGTAAGGTTTGTCATATTGGGATCGTACACTCTAGCTTTTTATCCTTCATACATGACCAAAGTAAAAGTAGAGGGACCACTTAGGTGGGATTCGAAATTGATTTGACTCGTCTGTTTTTGCATTCTACCGATGAAAATGGGTTTAAGATTTGGGTATTAATTTATTGTATGTTTTCTCTTTAATCTTTGCAAATAAAAAAAAAATGATATTATGGTTCATTTTATGGATCGGAACCAAATGAATGAGTATGGATAATGTTGACCTAGATAAATATTCATATTTTAACTTGGTGGATGATGTGATTACAAGATTTATAAGATTGACTTTATAATTAGACATATAGGATTTAAGAATAGAGGAGAAGAGAGAAGTGATGAGTTTAAATATTTCATTGATATTGCTAAAAAAAAATAATAAATTAATATTTGCCAATAAAAAAAGATGATGTGATTAAAATGGTGTCGGAAGACCTAGATGTTAATGAACTAATGAAGTTGCATAATCCACTATATGGTGAGCAATATGCTTGAATTGTTATTTGTCGCAAACATTATTTTATTTTTATTTTTGTCATGAGGTAGCATAGGTATTAGCTACTAAATTCCTAAGGTCTATATATTGTTACTTTGTTATTGCTTTGCCTATATTGAAAAGGGCAACGGAGGTGAGAATGTTGAAGTGGAAGCTGGACCAATTATGAATATTGTTTTTGGTGAAAATAATGTTAATATAAAATAGTGAAAATGTTTCAGATAGGCATGGAGAATGAAGTTGAAATAAGTGAATCTAGTGTAAATCGAGTTCTAGAACACGGGAGTAGTGAATCTAATCACAAGAGTGGAGATGATTTTGAGTTTTTGAATATGAGCAAGAAGCATATATCGTGGTGATAAGGTACATGTACATTCAGTCATTCAGATGATGATATACAAGACAAGGGTATTTGGGCAGGCCATTTGTTTGACATACTAGTGGGAAAGTCACCTTGGAAAGAGGATTTTTGTTTGTTGATGTCTATCATTTTAGAGAAGTTCTTATAGACTCTTTTATACATGAGGAATTTCAAATTCTCAGACTTAAAAAATGAGAAGTCTAGGGTGATAGCTAAATGTACTGTTGAAGATTGTCCATGGTGAACTCATACTTCTCTATGCCCGGATAGACTAACAAATAAGATCAAAACTTATAATGTTGTACACAACTACATAAGACTAACCAAAAATAAGGATAAGGAAGCTATTTCTGCTTGGATTGCTCAAAAATTTGAAAGCAAACTCAGATAGGATTCTAAAATGTCATATGCTGGAATACAGGTAGAGTTGATGGAGAAGTAGGGATTGGAGCCTAATGTTAAGGACAGTCATTGATGAAAATAAGGGGTGAATCTTATAATGTTTATTCCTCTTCAGTGAGTTGTTTCTAAAATAAATCTAGGAAGCATAGTAAAATTAGAATCAGAACTTAGAATCTATAAAAGCCTAGAATTCAAAAAATGATTTGTGAGAGGATATCAACCATGGTTTGGTATAGATGGTTGTCATTTCAAGCTTCCTTATAGAGGGGTTCTTTTATTTACTTGAGACAAAAAAATTAGGAGCAGAAGAAAGCTGAGTTGAATAAACATCACACTTGAGACACAGTCACAACAGAAACTAGAAAGACACCATTCCACCACAATTAGCATTAGCAGCAGAGCTTTCCACTAAATGTCGTTTAGATTGAATTCAAAACCATCAAATAAAAATCTAGAAATAAGACAGTAATGACATTAGGCAAGGACTAGGTGTACTATACCACAAGTTCAACCTTGTCATTTTTTTTCATCAGTTCAGAATTTAGTGGAGATGGTGTACTACCATCACTTGGCCATCATGACCTTAACAAACTCATCATAGTTTATTTGGCCATCGCCATCGACATCAGCCTCTCGAATCATCTCATCAACCTCTTCATCAGTGAGCTTCTCCCCGAGGTTGGTCATCACATGGCGGAGCTCAGCAGCAGAAATGAACCCATTCTGGTCCTTGTCAAACACTCGGAACGCCTCTTTCAGCTCCTCCTCAGAATCAGTGTCCTTCATCTTTCTAGCCATGAGGTTCAAGAACTCAGGGAAGTCAATGGTGCCATTGCCATCAGCATCTACTTCGTTGATCATGTCTTGGAGCTCAGCCTCTGTTGGATTCTGACCCAACGAACGCATAACAGTTCCAAGCTCCTTTGTTGTGATGCAACCTGCAATGAGGTCACACACCAAGTACACATCAAACAGAACCTCACAATTTAGCACATGCTTACAAGTATTATAGCATGTTTGGGGTGGCGGTGAGGTGAGTCAAAATCAATTATGAAATCAAGGTGAATGTGAAGCAACATATAGTTGCTTTGGAAAAATCATGGTGACACCATGGTTTTGAAGTAGTCACCATGATTTTGAAGGGTATCCAAACATGCTATTAATGATATTCATAGGAATAGATGTCACATGTTTCAATTGCTTCTACAATCTGCATAAAAATCTTCCAAATTAGTTTTGATTCTGAATTTTCTGATTCCCTTGGATTAAAAAAGAATAAGAAAGAAAAATCTTATTTTGTTTCTTTGGTAAAGATTGCTAGTATATTTCATGGAAGATAATCTTTATTAGTTGCATATTTAAGGCTCAGTACTCAAACAATTGATCTACATGCTCTGATTATTTCGTTCTTTAAAATATCTCATAATTAAAATCTTGTTAAATATTTAAAAAATGAGAATTTTTTTTAACAAATAACAACTTAACAATTAAAGTCTTCATGATAAAAAAATCTATAAAAAGAATACTATGTTTTAATATAATATGAATCATAGGCATCAGCAAGACCTAGAGTTCTTTCTGATTGCAATCATGTTATATTTGGGGTATTAATGTTAGGATGTGAAACCAAAAAGAAAGTAAAAACGTAAACAAAATTAATAAATTGTTTCCTTTAATCTTTTTTTTTTTTTTTTTGAAACAGAAGAACTATAAATTCGTATGTATCCTTTTCTCTCTGTTTTGTTCTGGTAACTTGAACC
The DNA here is from genome assembly GCA_007407185.1 of Glycine tomentella. Taxonomy (NCBI): domain Eukaryota; kingdom Viridiplantae; phylum Streptophyta; class Magnoliopsida; order Fabales; family Fabaceae; genus Glycine; species Glycine tomentella. The sequence continues at coordinate 902,278 of PYAF01003184.1, forward strand.
AAAAAAACATAAAAAAACAGAAGCTAGCCAAAAATAACAACAATAAATTTATTTTATAAAAATAGAAAGAGATCTATGGAGGAAAGGAACTAATTATAACTAAAATGATGATGGTAATGAAATAAATATGCAAAGGAAAACAAGAAAAAAAACAAAAAAGATGTGAAAGAGATTCGAATGGCTCCCACTATAATAATAATAAAAAAACTAACATATTAAAAACTAATCTGCAGATAAAAAAAAATCTTGAAACATACCATCGCCATCCTTATCGAACAAACTGAAGGCTTCCTTGAACTCCGAGATCTGTTCATCGGTGAGTTGATCTGCCATTGTTATTGGAAACGATTGCTCTTTCTTTCTTTGAATGGGTTATTTCTTTCTGCTTTTTTTTTTTTTCTGAAGAAAGAGAAAAAGAGAAACGAAGAAACTGCAAAAAACAGCGTTTTGAATCTTATTCCGACCAAACTTCCCCTTCTTATATCGATGCCACCAACTTCTTTACCATAAATAAGATTGACTTGCTTCCTTTTTCTCCTTTGACCCTTCAAAAACTCCTCCCAAATCATTAAGATACTAAATTTACCATTAAGCCCCTCATTATACGTTATTATTACATGAGGAATTGCACGGAAAAATGAAAATATCCTCTTATAGTACTTACAATTGAGAGCATATTTTTTTTTCTTGTAAAATTATTTTTTAATTTTAATCCTTATAATTTTTTTTTTGTTTTTAAAGTATTTTAGATATTTTTTAACTGTTTAACGTGCTATCTAAATTGTTTTAAATATAAAAAATAAAACAAACATAATTTATAAAAACTAAAAACAATTTTTTTTTGCAAAAATGGAAAACAAAAAATTGCTAAATTAGAAAGACTAAAAATTAATTTAAAGCCTCTAAGTTATGTAATCAATTTGGGCACGAATCAAAGAGTCAAAACACTTAAATGAAACCAACACTTATTTATAAAAATGTTAGATATGAAATAAATAATGTTGAGAGAAGAATATTTAATAACTTTATGTATACTTAGGTCTCCCATAGGAAAAATTATTAGGTGATATATGACTAATATGTCATTCATGATCCCGCCTAATAGTTATGTGGCATGTAGATAACTTTATATTTTAAATTGATTAAGATACTTTAAATTAAACATAACACATTTAATTCTTGTTAGCTAGTTATCAAGTATATTATTAATTTAATTAATATATTTTTTATTATCTACATGTCACATGATTATTGATTGAGACCATATATAATATGGTGATCCTGGATCACCTAATAATTTCTTTTTCGACATAACAAATTAAGACATCCAAAGATAAATATTTTATACTAATAGTATGATTAGAAAAATAAAAAAAAGACTCCAATGGAGTTCTACACAAAAAAAAAATAGTGTTTCAACTTTCAAGTTTAGCATTCCAATTTTAATTCAACCAAAAAGAAAGAAAGTAAAGTCATGTTGTTACAGTTTTAATTTAAAAGTTTTTCTATAATATATATAATTACCATAATATGTGGAATATTTACTAATTTTGTCGAGAAACTTTACTGATTATTTTATGCAAGATTTTTCTTTTTCAATTATATTTTTTTTATCTATAAGGCTTAAATTTGAGACTACCTTATTTTAGGAATTCAAACCAAACAAGTTATAGTAAAAGGTTGGTATTTTATTTTATTTGTTGATGATGGTATTATATAAGTATCCATTATCAAAACATTGAATAAATTTTATTATATATTTTGATATATTATTAATGTAATTTAATGTATTAAAATATCACATTATAATTTATAAAAAAATAATAAATATATAATTGTTAGATGTATTTTATGTTTTCTGATTAGTCCCAACGAATATGGCCATAAATACATATAAGGAGAAATTGTCCTTGAGCCTCCAAATCTCACGAATCAGATAAGTAAATTGGCAAGGAATAAACAAAAGATCATCGAGAAGCCTCACTGCAATCTCATCAGCACCATCACAAAATAGCTTAAAAACAATCACTCATCAGCACCTCCAAAAAGCAAATTATTGCAATTGATTTTACTGAGCTGAATATCCTTAAGAAAAGCTCTGATATCAGCAACCATGCATACATCTTTTGAACTCCATAAATGTTTAAAAGCAAGAGTTCCTCCTCCACCAAATCCTATCAAGAGTCGTAGCAGCAAACCACATGCTCCACGACACATCTTCCATCTTCTGACTCTTTAAATTCATCATCAGCCAACTAACTAAATCTTGCTGGAAGACAAACTGATTGGTCATTTACACTAAACTTTGTCCAAATATTCTTCGCTAGAGGAACAAAAAAAAGTTTATTTAAATATATTAAAATTAGATTTAAATTATTTTTTAGTATAAAATTAGATTAAACATATAATCAAAATATTATTTAATAATAAATACATTAAAATTAAATTTAAATTATTTTTTAGTATAAAATTTCAATATCATAATATGATTATTTTCAACAAAATATTTATTTATGATATTGTTTAAAATTATTTTATACATTTGAAGTAAAATGATGTTATTCGATTTTAAAATAAACAAAAATACTGTTAAGTCTCTCTAGTATGCATTTATGTTAAATCTCTAAGAAAAACTTTGATTTTTATGGTGATCTTGAACATGATTGTCTCTTTTGAAGGATACTTGTGATTTCTACATAAAAAAATCATTTAAATTTATGATATTATTGAATCTTTGTCGTCCTTAATGATCTTGAGTAGGATTATTTCTTGTGAATGATATTTGTAGTGTTTATCATAAAAAGAATTAAAATTATTTTAAATATTATTAAGTTTCTATGTGTATTTATGTGAAATACTTGAATAAAAAACTTTTTTGCCATAGTGGTATCGAGCATGATTAGCTGATATGAATGGTATATTTGTAGTCTCTATGACAAAATCATTTTATAATAAAATATATATTTAATAATTTAATTTAAACATAGAGTTAAAATATTATTTTGTAATAACTATATAGGATTTAAATTACTTTTTAGTATAATTTTTTAATCTTATAATATAAATATCAATGAATAAAATATTTATTTATGAAACTGTTTAAATTTTATTTTATATGATTTCTATGTAAAAATGATTTTCTAGATTTAAAAGTAATAATAAATTTAGTTAATTAAACTATAATTAGTTTTAATACGAAATGAGTAATAAGTAATTATATATATATATATATATATAT
>PYAF01003184.1:905615-923239 GCA_007407185.1 Glycine tomentella
TTTTTAAATAAAAGACAAAAAAAATATAATATAACATAAATAAAAGAGTAGTTCTTATGAACATTGTGTTTAAGTAAAAAAAAAATAGTATAGTGAAAATACGAAGAAGGAAAACTTAAAAAATAAAAAGAATAAAAGAAAGAACTTAAAATAAGAAAACAAAATAAAAAAGGAATAAAATAAAATTTAAAAACAAAATGAAAAACACAAAAATAAGAAGAAAGAAACGTAACAAAAAAGAAAAAGAAAAGGAAAAATGTAAAAAAAAAATGAAGAAAGAGAAAAGGGTGAGAAAAGGAAGAAATAAAAAATTGGTAGGAAAAAACTTGCTAAAAAATTAACATGTGGCATAGGAAGGGGTTAATTTTTTAGAGTAGATTGATAGATGCCTATATATTTCATTGTTCAATGCATTTAAAATGAACTCATAAGAGGATCACAAATAATTTTTTGTGGTGTAAAAACAGTTGTGATTCACTCTATTCATTTTCAATAAATAAATTATATATTAATTAAAAGATTATTTAGTAAAAGAAAGCCAACATTTATGTTATCATTTCAGTATTACTTGTACTTTTTGTCATTTACACTCTGGATTGAGTTGTTTATGAACGGTTTTTGATACAAGTGTTTCATGAACTTTTTAGTATCTTTGATAGTGTTCGAAAGGGTAGGCAATATGAACCATCCATTTCCTCATTTAGTTTTTTTTTTATGCCATATTGTTTTATATACAAAACTTGAACTATATCCAAAGAGAATTAAGGAAGATCTCCACTTCCACACTTAGATTTTTTCTTTGAAGTAGATCGAAATTAAAGCAATTAATTTTTTAAGATTTTATTTCCATTTGTACCAAAAGAATTAATTTGCTAAGATTTAGTCTTATCGGTCTAGTTTGTTGTTATCTTCCTCACTTGTTCCTCTATAAAAACAAGTTAAAAGAAACACTACTTAGAGTTGTACTAACAAGCAACTATGTCTCTTTCTTTTAAGATTTGTCTTGTTTGCTTAACATGGTTCACAGTTTGTTGCTTTGCAGAACAAACTTCAACCTTGATCATTGATGCTAAAGTAACCAGAAAAATTCCAGATACTTTCCTTGGAGCATTTTTTGAGGTATTCTACTAAATTGTTGTTTTGTAGATTTTTAAGTCTGCTTTAGTGCATTTCAAAAAATTGTTCAATCTTTCGCAGGAGATCAATCATGCTGGAGCTGGGGGATTGTGGGCTGAGCTTGTGAGGAATAGAGGTCATTTCCATGTTCTTAAAATTTTTCCTTCATGCTGTTTGGACACTTATGCACAATGAGATTTAATTAACATTTTCAAGGATTTTTTTTCTTAATTTTTGTTTGTTATAAATTTCTTTGTCAGGTTTTGAAGCTGGAGGCTCCATTGTTCCCTCAAATATTTATCCATGGTCTATCATTGGAGATAATTCAACCATACTCGTCTCAACTGATCGTACCTCTTCCTTTGAGCGAAATAAAGTTGCATTAAGTATGAAAGTTCTTTGTAATGAATCTAATCCTTGCCCATCGGGTGGTGTTGGCATCTCAAATCCTGGTTACTGGGGCATGGTAAGTATAATAGTCATCGTAATTACAATCTTTTAAATTTTTAATAATGAGCGAAATATTATTTCTGATGATTTCTAATTTTCGTAAACAGAATATTGAGAAAGGGCAGAAGTACAAAGTAGTCTTCTATGCTAAAGCAGATGGTGCAATTAATCTAAACGTTTCATTTGTTGGGACGGAGAAAGCTGAAAAGTTGGCTTCAAATAACATTAGGTATGCTTTTCAATTAATTAGAACATATAGAGACTATATGTACACTGTATATATAAAACTAATAGATATTAATTATTGGTCAATTATCGTGGCAGAGCTTATGAACATAATGTTACAAATTGGACAAGGATGGAGACTATAATGGAAGCCGAGGCTACAAATCATAATGCAAGTCTTCAAATAACAACAAACAAGAGTGGATTTTTGTGGTTAGACCAAGTGTCTGCAATGCCCTTAGACACATATAAGGTATATATGCACGATAGTATTTGGCAATGCATTTTTTTTTTCATTCTTTTCTAATAACTGTGTCACTTAATTAATTAATCTTCTCTTGGCACAGGGTCATGGTTTCCGAAAGGATCTTTTCCAAATGGTAGCAGATTTGAAACCAAAAATTTTCAGATTCCCCGGTACATTAAAATTCTATGTTTTTGAAACTTAGGTTTGATTATAAGTTGTTGTAAGTTCTATGGCTAAAAAAGAAATATTGTAACTAAATGGTAAATAGATTTGCCTTTTTTTTTTATTAGCCCCATTCCAAGTGTGTATCCATATAAGTTTTGTGAATTTAGTTATGCAAATATTAAATAGTTTCTCTTAGGCCTACTAATTTTATGTTGACACTTTCGCATGCATTATTAGGTGGATGTTACGTTGAAGGAGATTATTTAAGAAATGCATTTAGGTGGAAAGACACAGTTGGACCATGGGAAGAGAGACCAGGACACTTTGGAGATGTATGGAATTATTGGACTGATGACGGATTTGGTTTCTTTGAGGGCCTTCAAGTAGGGTTTCCTTTTATAAAGTCATGCATATATGGATATTTAATTTTTCTTGTTGAATTGAGAAATAGATCTATTTGTTTCTCGAACAGTTAGCTGAAGATCTTGGTGCATTGCCAGTGTGGGTGTTTAACAATGGTATATAGTTTGTTATCTTAACTAAAATTTTGCTAGTCGAGAATTTATAGTAAAATAGGATTTTCTGTAACAATATTTTTTTATTTTATAAACCATCTTTCAATATTATATACAATAACTAATTTTTATTTTAGATTTCTAATTAACCAAATATTTTGTTTAGGTATAAGCCACCACGATGAAGTCAATACATCTGCCATCGCGCCTTTTGTGCACGTATAATTTTTTTCTTCTTCTATTTTTTTTTTTTCATTTTATGTTTTATTATTTTTTAAATTTATTATTGCTTAATTATAATATTTTTTTTCTATATATATTTCTGTTAACTCACAGGAAGCTCTGGATGGAATTCAGTTTGCTAGAGGTTCTCCCAAATCAAGATGGGGATCTCTTAGGGCTTCCATGGGACATCCCAAGCCATTTGACTTGAGAATTGTTGCAATTGGAAATGAAGATTGTGACAAGTTTAACTACAAAGGTATGATTTTCCTTGTTTTTTACAAATATATGTTTTAGCATATTGAGTTAATTAGTTATCATATTTCATTTATTGATATATTAATTTTGTTTTTTCAGGAAATTATCTTAAGTTTTATGACGCCATAAGACATGTTTATCCAGATATTCAAATTATTTCAAATTGTGATGGTTCTGAAAAACCGTTAGATCACCCGGCTGATCTTTACGATTTTCATGTAACATTTCCCAAGATATATAGTTCTTGAATTTTTTTTCATATTTCTTTACAAAATTCCAAAAAATGTTAATTTTCCTATTTTAATTTGACCAATTGAATATTATCCTCTTGCTAATATATATTTTTCTATACTAGATTTATACAAATGCTGAGGACATGTTTTCGAAGTCTACTAAGTTCGATAATGTATCACGATATGGTCCAAAGGTTTGATTATTTAATAATTTTTTTTCATTAAAATATTTATACGGAGTATGCATAATATTGTTTGTACTCAGATAAATGCCTAACATTTTTCTTTTACAGGCGTTTGTGAGTGAGTACGCTGTTTGGCAGGACGATGCCGGAAATGGAACACTTTTGGCTGCCGTGGCCGAAGCTGCATTCCTTATTGGACTTGAAAAGAATAGGTTGGATTAACTTTTTTTATCAATAAAAATATTAGTTATTAATTATTAATATTTTTAACAGAAAAATCTAAATAGCAACCTTTTCCTTTTATCATCCAATATCAACCAATCAACCTTACAACTCTTGTTGGATTAACTTTTAACTATAGTTTTTTTCCTTAAATTTTCTTCCATTTTATGAATTGGTGTTTCCTTGAGTTAAACAGCATCACTTGTGTTTTTAATTATCGGTTTTTTCTTACAGTGATATCGTCTCCATGGTCAGCTATGCACCGCTCTTTGTAAACGCAAATGATAGGAAGTAATTCTCCTATGCTTTGGTCTAGCGTAAAATTTTGATCAGTTGTTGTTTTCTTACGTTAATTTCATCATCATCATCATCATCATCATCATCATCATCATCATCATCATCATCATATACCTTATTTTATGATATGAATAGATTGAGATGGCTTTGAAATCTCTCACTATATATATATATATATATATATATATAGGTGGACGCCGGATGCAATTGCATTTGACTCTTATCGGCACTATGAAACTCCCAGTTATTGGGTGCAAAGCCTTTTTATTCCTTCGAGTGGGGCAACTTTGCTTAATTCAACACTACTCAGTTCTTCTAACAAATCCCTTGTTGCTTCTGCAATTGAGTACACAAACTCTACCAATAAGAAGAATTACCTGAGAATTAAGGTAATTGATCCTCTTAAAATAACATTAACAATGAATTTAAAATAAATTTAACATAAAGATAGATAGGTACTAATTAAGCTAAACTCACTTTTGAATTAATTAACATATCAGGTGGTAAACTTTGGAGATGATACAGAAAACCTTAGAATTTCTGTAAATGGATTGGTTTCAAAAGTGCAGCAATCTGGATCAACAAAGATAGTGCTCACAGCGCCTAATGTAAGAGAAGAGAATTCCTTCTCAGAACCAAAGAAGGTAAAATAATCTAATTTATAATTATATTATACATAGGCTGGATAGATACATCTATAGAAAGATCTTATATTAATTTGTTTTTGGTTCATTTTAAATGCAGATTGTGCCACAACAAACTTCACTTGAGGCTGCAAGTGGAGACATGAATTTTATACTTTCTCCTTTCTCAGTTACATCATTTGATCTATTAAAGTAGCTGATAATGGAGGAATGCTTTTTTAAATCAATGGGGATATTAGTACTCTAGTGACTTGTGTATATAATCTTTTCTCAAGAAATAAACTCCTTCTCTCTTGATGCTAGTAGTCTTTGCTTCCCTTTTTTTCACTTACTAGTTATATCAATTTGAATGTGTAACTGAAAATACCACGAGGTGGAGATTATTAAAGACAATAACTGTTCCGAAAGGTTTAAAAGAGATTGACAAAAAAAAAAAAAAAAGACGACATCCATCAAATTTTAGTAGTGTATATTAATCTGTTGGAATAGTAATTGAAAACCAACTACAAAGAAAAAATCTATGATTTTTGCGAATTAGTATTTTTAAAACATTAGTTAATGAATTAAAAAAAATATTTATTGTGAAAATCATATATAAAAATAAATAAAATTATGAACAATATAATTTTACACATATCAATAAAATATTTTTTTAATTCATTAACTAATGTCCTACCAAAATCTATTTAAAAGAGATCATCAACATGATTTTTCCAAAGGAAAAGAAGCTCTTATAAACAAACAACATTTTTGCAATAAAAATGCAAATACACCTTATATTATTCATAAAATGGAGTTTTGTTGAAAGTGAGCTTTTTCAGGTTTAAGAAAAACTATCTTTGAAATTACTGTAAAGTTTTGGTTTACAAGAAAAAATAAATTTAGTGTTTATAAAATTCACGCAACTGAAATGGAAAGTTTAAACATGTATTCATATGATCTACTTTTAAGAAAGTATTTTCTTAATATAAAATAAGTTAATTTCAATAATGTAAATTTGTTTATATCTGCTATGTTTAAGTCCGATGAGTGATTCTTTAGGGTGAAAATGTAAACACAAACATAAGAGGAACTGAGAATTTGGTCATAATTCACATTTCCAAAGAATGAAAATAAAAAGAACCTGTTCAAAAACTTCTCTTGATGTCTTTTGGGGGCGGCACGTGCATGTTACTTTCAAATCTTCTATTCTTCTAAATCATTTATAATACAATTTTTCATTTATTTATTTTCTCTACCATCTACATTTATGATTTAGTAATTTTCTTTTCTTATGATGGTGATTGAGAATGTTTTTATTGAAAATCTCACATTTATTAGTGTATGATCAAATTAGTCTATGTAAGTGAGAAAAATTTCCCATCTTATAAACTAGTTATAAACTAGTTTGGTAGGATTGAGTTAGATCCAAATTTAAATTTTAAAAGTATTATATGTTCAAATATAATTATTATTTTTAATTTGGTGTATTTGTTGCAGATTTACGTACATAAGTATTTTGTAGTTCTTCCATTGTGGAACGAGGATCCATCTCATTGTGGTTATTTTGGTGTCTATTTGTAGGGTTTGTGGTGCTCACCCTCTTTTGTTGCACCTGTTGCTCCTTTCGTATTCTCTCTTCCTTAGAAAGGTAAGGGTAAAGTAACATTGTAATTATGACCAATGAGCACTGATTATTTTGTGTCCATAATATATATTGTCTCAGTTTTGATCATTCATTTACCGTTATTTATCTAAAACTAATGATTAAATGACATAAGATTTGTAAATAAAGAGTTTTTCTTAGCACAAGTTAAGTATCATTAACTACTAGCTAGTTGTAACCAATATTGAGTAGATTAGTTATATATATAATTTTCTCTTTCCTATTTATTTCACAAATAACTCAGATCCAGCAACTTCACTGGCCTTCTTGGATGCCCTTCTTCAACTCCAAGCGCCAAAGAACCAAGCTTTTTTGCCGCAGCTGTGGGAACCACCTTGGCTATGCTTACACTTTGCCCTCTCAATCTCAATCCTGGGATGGATGGCATCTCTGATGATTCCAGAATCTATGATATCTAACTAACCGCTTTGTTACCTTCCTTCTGTGAGGAACCAAGTCAAAGGTTAGAGGATATGGGCAAGTTTGAGAGTGCATCTTCCTCCACGCTGGTGTTCCAATTCTGAAAGGGACAGAAACATATTCATCAGTTTCTTGTTTGTTTGAATGTGAATTAATGTATTCTACTTTTTGATCATTATGAGGATACTTTCTCAATAGTTTTTTTTTTTTTTTTTTATATTCTGTTCTGTGTGCTTTGTTGATCATTTAACTATTGTTTAATGTTTAGCTTTATTCTATATTGTATAATCTCCTAGTTATTTGCAATTTTGAACTTGGGAACAATCTCAACGGATAGACTCCTCAAAGTGCAGCAGTAATAAACTTTCAAACCTTCAACTTTTTGTTAATTTATGCAATAATCTTCATTTCCGGTTATTTTCTCTCAAAGTCTTTGAATTGGTTAGTCTCTCCTATAATCATTTTGAATTGGGCATCATGGTATATTTAACTTAATTTGCTGTTAATTTTACTCTTGCTGTAGAATTTTGTCTGTAAGACTTTAATGAAGGAACAAAAGAAGAAAGATTTCATTCTATGCCGCTAAATTTTAGTCCCCCAGTGGATTGTCAAGTACCTTCCCTCAAGTCAATTCGGACACAAGGGCATGAAAAACATGTATTACAATAAGCATAAAATTATATTTGATCCAATATATATACATATATCCAATTCATTATACTGTTTTTACTACTCAACCCAATTTATGTCCAACTGTTTTAGTTCTGTAATCCATTTTTGTGGATCTTGAGAAACAGTGGGTCTATATGGTGTCTTGATCTCACTATCTACATCAGGTGACGCTACATCATCATCAACTTTCTTATCCTTGGCAAGGTTGCCCTGTCTGCTTCGTTGCCGCCTCACCTTGAGGGAGAGAAGGCGAGAAACCTGACGAAGTCCTCCCCACTTTTCCAGTGCCCGTGCTATATCAAACCGCCCTGCGGGAAAATTCCATTATATACTAACTTCAAATTGGAAGTGGGATGAATTTACAGCCATCAGTTTTATCCATCTTTCTTTGCTAGACTTGAAAGTAAGCAAACCTATGGTCTGTTGCTGTAAACAATAAAATCAAAATTGAGGGGAATATCTTAACCTACCTGCACGTTCAAATGACCTTCTGCTAGGCATAAATGAAGGGTCCATTCCCCAGCTCCTTTGAAATCTACTTATCTGCATGAAGATGTAAACAATGTTATGTGGATAGATGCTTAACATTTATCCTTTCATCATGTCATTGTTATTTAACTTTTTTAGTTTGTCATTCTGGTTGACTGTATAAGTGGTAACTAGATTAGAACTTTTACAGGATCACCTCATAATGCAAATTTTCAAGATTGTCCCAGTAACCCTTTGGTTTGCGGTGTTTGTAAGCCAGAGAGAGGTTCATTATAGTTGCAATCTTTCTGAATCCACCCATGCGATTTATAGCCTTCTCAATATCCACTCTTCCATGCAAACGAAGTTGCTTCCTCATTGGCATAAATCCTCCCTGTCCATGTGCTGCAATGAATTTCAGGAGTTCAGATTTTAGGACTTCAATATCTCTTTGTAAGCCTGGAACTCTTGGTCTTTGTTGAGATGAGCTTTGAGCATTGCAATCAGACAAGTCTTTAGCTGAACAATAGCTGTCATCATCTTCAAAGCCAGATGGAACAGTTTGTTGCCCTGAATTTGTATTCTGCTTACATGCGTCCAAAATATTTGATGCTGTCTTGTTCTCAATATAGTCTCTTATTGCACACAAGTTTGATGGGAGATCTTCATAAATGACCTATTGTTAAAAGAAACAACATTTCAGGCATTGAAATACTCAATATAGGTGTGTGTACATTGTTTGGATTGACAAACAAGTGATCAATTTCCTCCAAGATTGTATCTAATTATCAAACACCTCTTCCATGATAGCTTCAGAAAGGAAAGTATCTTTGCGCATTTTTGACTCCACGGAGTACTTTAGCAGTGTGTGATGATTTCCTAGTTGCTCGAAAGTCCATTTTCCCTGGAATGAGTCAAAGTCCCCTTCAACCTGTTCGAAACTGATCTCCTGTTCTAGATATTCACACAAGTCTAGCACAACTCGAGCATGAAGCACCATATAAAGCAGACCTTTACACCCTTCCTGCATATTGATTAATCTGGGAAGTTACATCAATCACATAATTTATGGATAAATTGTATCGCATTCAGAAGTTCATTCTTGTATTAGTCACTGCTAAGGAGATACTTCTATATTTTGCTTACAGTGGAAGATGAAGGTAAAATAATGGCTGGTACTTAATACAGTGACCAACAAACAATAAACAGGGTATTCTCATCATTGACATGGCACTATACCTGGAGAATGCGGACTTTATTGTTATCTCGTGATAAAATCTTACTGATTGCTAAATTTGGAACTATCCTGCCAGAAATTATTGTTTTTCAAGTTAGGAAAAATGAGACATAACATCTGGAGGAATCTTTTATAGTATGTTTTCCAATAAATTTTGTGTAAAGAAGAAGTACACACTACTTACTCAGGAAGAGACTCATATGAAGACATTACAGTCCATACATCACGAACAGGAGCTTTAACTGTTATGCTTGCAAAAACGCAGCGATGAACACCTCCATTTTCCTTCACATGGAAATAGTTTTATAGGTAACTTAGATCACAAATTTAGCTCATTCAAAATTAATATTTTGTGCAGATAAGTTACCAAAAGTCCATCAAATCTACGGAGATGAATTTCATCCACCACACAAGGCCTGTCAAGTCTGCAAGTTTTTCCAAATGCACCCCAATTATTGATGTTCACCTCACTGGAAGGCATGGGCAAGGTGCCAGGAATTGAGTTGACTAAATCTTCTTTGTTTTCACACAAAGCACTATTTATCTTTTGGGCAGATGACTCATTAATATCACTAGAAGTTTTATCCAAGTGATTTGCTGGCAGGGAGAGTTTCTGGTCTCCTGAAACATTCCTCTCAACTCTATATGCCAAGGCTTGGAGGTTCACAGGGAGATCTGATCTGATAATCCTTTCCAAGAAAATAGCTGGGAAATTGAATCTTGGTATAACATTAACTTCATAAGATAAATTAGTTGATGAAGATCTGCAAGAAACAAAGTTGAAGAATAAACTATAAATGTTCCAGGCCAATGGCAAAATAGTATAACTTCATTTTCTTTCATACAATTGCATTTTGGCCAATACAAAAGTAGAATATAGTCAAGAGTTTAAGTTCAAAACACATTGATATGAAGCTATTCAACTGAATCATATAAGAACTTCCTTGTATCACAATGTAATTCCCACCACAGATTCTAATTTGAAAACATGAGGATCTCCATATAAAGGCCAAATTTGAAGCCTCTTCTGTCATCAGAACCTCATCCAAGATTCCAAAATTTGGATGTGTTAGCATTACATTAGATGATATATTAAAGATAAATACAGCGGTTTGAATTGAAGCAACCTCAAGATGTCCAATGAGTTCAGAAGTAAAATCAAATTATAGTCTCTATATTATGCAAGGCTGCTTAGCAAGTATTGGCTATCAGGGGTATGGTTCCTACCTTGTTCCAGATTTGACAGACCATTTGCCCTCAAACTTCTTAAAGTCTCCATCAACCATGGAAAAGTAAAGTTCTCGATCCCATGCCTGAAGTATTAAAAGTAATATGCATCAAATATGCAGTGCATACCCTTTGAGTATGAGAACGTACAATTCTTGAGAAAGTTTTCCATCAATCAAGTAATGGCTGTAATGCAATTGCCTAAAATGAGCACTTTAATTACTTCTAGCTGTCTTATACAAATTATTTATTATTGAATTTGTATACCCATACAAATGAAAAGAATCATAACAAATAACAAATAAATAAATAATAACAAATAAATAAATAATAGCAATTGCCTACAAACATTGAATTTTTTTTTGTCTTAACCCTCCAATTCGTCAAGGGATAAGGACCCTGACTAATCCGGAGTTCAGCAAGAAGCTAAGTAAAATTAGCTCAAGAATTGTTTCTGTCAAGAATCGAACTTAGATAGTATTTGAATGATTCAACTTTAACTTCAACATCTTAACCACTTGTACCAAATCACTTGGATTACAAACATTGAATTTGAGTATTTGAAGTGAACGAGTTGTGATGGAGAGATGATTCGTCATATTTTTTTGCTTCATATGCAGTAGACAGATTAGCAGCGCAGTAACTTTATATGTTTCAACATTTTGAATCATAACAACTAACTCTCACCTTTTTTTGTATTAAGAATTTAAAAGGTTTATATCTAGTTCCATGCTGACATGAAGTAACTGAATCACAGAAGAATAAAAAAATAATAGCAAGTATTTATGGATGAGATGCTTACAGTATTGATGAATTCTTGAAGATCCAAGACAACACGAGCTTCTATGTGCCAATACATTGACCTTTGAAATCCTCTTTGCTCTAACCATATCCGTCCAGGATATGGGCAAGGAATTTTCCCACTGTAAAAAAAGAAAAACAAACAATTAAAAAACAATGCTCATAGTCAGGCAAAAAAATTAAAATATAACAATTTTAATAAAAAATTACGAAAATATTCTAGTTTCCAAACTATTTACGAATGTATAGTAATCAATCACATCCCGGGCAGACGTGTTCAAACACGCCCCACCCAGGTGTGACTGGAGCTCAGTCACGTCCCAGGGAGACACGATTCAGCAGGTGGCGACACATGTCATTTTGAGACACGTGTCATTTTGCGGCGCGATGTATACAAATTTCGAAAGGTCATAACTTTTGACTGGAATGTCCGATTGAGGCGAAACTGGTGGCAACGTGCTCAAAATTGAGAGGAGAAGCCCTAAGCAAGTCCCAACTTGGCCAAAACTTTTTTCCAAAAGAGGCCTCTAAGTACCTCAAAATCACGATTTAATCTTCGAACCTTCAAAAAGTTTCTTATTTTCTAATTTTTTATTTATTCAATTAGTTAATTGCATGCTATTTTTTATTTGTCTAATTACTTTTCTTAATTTTGAGCATTTTGACATAAAATCCGCTTCCACCGGACAATTCTATCAAAATTTATGATTATTCGAAGTTTATATGCATCACTAATTTTACAATATAATTTTGTTCAACTATTGAAATTAGTGTTGCGACTATAATATTTTCATTTTTTTAATTTGTTAAACCGAAATCGTTTAAAAACCTACAATATAATTTTGGTAAATAAATATACCAAAAAAACTTCGAATAATCATAAATTTTGTTAGGAATGTCCGATGGAGGCGGATTTTATGTCAAAATGCTCAAAATTAAGAGAAGTAATTAGAAAAATAAAAAATAGCATGCAATTCACTAAATGAATAAATAAAAAATTAGAAAATAAGAAATTTTTTGAAGGTTCGAAGATTAAATCGTGATTTTGAGGTACTTAGAGGCCTCTTTTGGAAAAAAAAAAAATTAGCCTAGGGACTTGCCTAGGGCTTCTCCTCTTAATTTCAAGCGCGTGACTATCAGTTTCGCCTCAATCGGACATTCCAGTCAAAAATTATGATCTTCCGAAATTTGTATACATCGCGCCGTAAAATGACACGTGTCGCCACCTGCTGAATCGCGTCTCCCTGGGGCGTGACTGAGCTCCAGTCACGCCTGGGTGGGACGTGTTTGAACACGTCTACCCGGGACGTGATTGATTGCTTTATATTCGTAATTAATTTGGAAACTACAATATTTTCATAATTTTTTATTAAAATTATTATATTTTAATTTTTTTTTGCCAGTCACCATCTCATACAAAACTTACATGAAAAAAATAATATAAATATAATTTGTATTGTTTTAAAATCAAAATTGACATTTCATGTCGATAATTACTGCCAATTTTAGTCACTACCAGAAAAGTTTTATATACCCATGGAATTTAGAGAAGGAAGTAATTCCGGAAACAAACAAAATTAAGCACGTAGAACGAAACCAAAATTTTGTGACATAGAGACGATGTTTGGAGACAGAATGGTCCGTCTCTATCCTGTTCCGTATCAAGATATTTCTCGGATTGCTCTAAACAAATTCAGGGACGGATATTTGAGACGAAGTTAATCAGTGCCTCAGAGAAATGATAATAGAATCCGTCTCTAATTCTGTCCCTGCAGATCAATTTGTTGAATTTTAAATTCTAATATGTTAGAGACGAATATTCTCCGTCTCTAAGTCTTCTTTTTATTGTACCAACAAAATTTTATTATCGTATTTTTTGACCCTTTTTTTATCCTCAGAAATCAATAGTAAATGATATATTTTGTAATATAAAAGGTTAATAAGGTTGTCAAGAAAAGGCATCAATTACCGGGATGAAATGCCATGATTGACTAGAAGAAAAACATCTTACAAAACTCTAATTAAGGTCTATCCGATCTTAATTTCAGTTTTCATTCTCATGTCTGCCATGATTTCTGATTAGTCAATGGTGTATATGATAGTGTATAGATCATTCTCATGTCTGTCATGATTTCTGATTAGTCAATGGGTGTATATGATAGTGTATAGAAATTAAATTCTTAATACATATGTAAATAGCACATACACTGAATAAAAATGTTTATACTGTCATCTTAAAAAATGTCTGCCATTATTTCTTATTGATTTACAGGTTACAGTGTTACACATTTTACTATAGAAGAAAATAAATCTTGACATTATAGTTTTACCTTACCTCCACACAAGATTTGGAATGAAATCAGCGAGATGATCGTAATCAGTGAGAGCGTTCCAAACGGATTCGATATCAGCATTGACAGGAATTTGGGCCTTGACTCTCCTTTCCCTCCAAGAAACCACTTGAACCTCACACTGCACCTGACGTTCAGCCTCTTCATCTTCTTCTACTCCATTATTATTACCATTCCCGACTTCTTTGTCGCACCGGATTCTGGGTTTGCACTGGGATGAAGAAACCGCAATGCCATTGTTAGCAGAGTGATAGGGGAAGAAGAAGCTCAGAGATAGAAACGGCGCTGGTTTGGAAAGGAAGCGCAGAGAAAGAGGTTGAGCTCCTCCAAGGAAGGTGGTTGAAGAAGTTCTGCAAGTGGTGATCATGTCATGGAATGGAAGAAAGAGAGAGAACAGTGAGTGAGTGAGTGAGTGGTGTGGAGAAGCAAAAAAAAAAAAAAGATGTAGTTGTTGTTGTCGTCGTCGTTCATGCATGCATGATGGCCACTAGTTTTTGCTTCTGTCGTTTTCTGCTACTGTTTGGACTTTGCGCTTTTCGTATGAATTGGTGGCTCTGATGCACACACGTTAGTTGTTGCCTTTTCATTGTATCCACAATTTCCTGTCTTTGTGATACATTTGTTACCTACTAATTTCAAGTTCCCGGTTGGACAAATGCAGTGGAACACCGTAAGTTGATATAATTTAGGGATATTTTTTTACTATTTTTGCACATATTCATGAATGCACGTACCAGACCATTCTCATCTTTAAAAAGAAAAAATTTAGATTCAGTATATCGTAGTTATTTATTTGAGTAGTTATTGGGCTGGTTCGTTTAAATTAATTTTTTTAGAAAAAAATATTTTTTTGATAAAACAAGTACTGTTATGTTTTTTTTATATATTTGTTTACACAGTTCAATTCTTACTTAAAAAATAGTTTTTTTTTTTTTTACGAAACAAATCTTATTTGTATCCTTAAAAAAGGTTTTTGTAAAAAAAAAATTTTAAAAACCATTTTTTAAAGTTTAGACAAAATGATTTCATCATTCCGTTTTTTTTTTATCAAACTGATTTTCGCTTCAATAATCAATAATTGAAATAAGGAAAAATATGCTTTGATATCCAAAATGTTATTTTACACCTAACCTAATTAGAGAGAAATAAAAAATAAAAGTATGATAAATTAATATATGATGTGATAGGAGGTTTTTTCATAAAAATGATATAATTTGAATTTATTACCAAAATGAATAAATATTAAAATAATATCAAAATAGTTAAATGGTATCTTAAAACACGGCTTTACTTTTTGGATTTTTTTTAATAATTTATAAGAAACTAAAAATTATCACAAATTGTTATTCTATCACAACAAAATGAGTTGTTCATAAACTATTTGTCAAGTGTGTTTACAATTAATGCTCTTGAGAGAGCCAATATTTTTTTCCCCATCAAACAAATAAAAAGAATAAAAGTATACATCTTCCAAATGTACCACATATGATCTCCCAAAATTGATTAAAGAGTTGGATTGTAATATTCATGCCAAACAATCCTATAACCACAAAACCATCATTTACTAATTACTATCATGTTTAGGGTGTTGAATATTATTGTTGTCTCCAACTGAATTTGCTTATCATCTATCATTATGTTGATGTAGTCCTCCATGTCACCCATATTTGCTTTGACCTGTTCCAAGTTGACATCAATGACTCTTTACTAGGATGGAAAAGTGATGAGAGAGGATGGGATCGAAAACTCTATGATCATGCGCGGCAACCCAGTCCGCCGCACACCGTACAACTCTTGACTCCCTTAATTTTTCCCACATCTTTGCCTTATCATTCTTTCCTCTACTATGCAGTAGTGTGTGTGCTTCAACCTACCCTTTCAAATAACATTCAAATCGCACTTTCAAAATTTATCCATTCCTACTAACTAACTCCATCACCAAACTTTATTCTTTTTTCTCATTATTTACACCCTACAAAGCACGGATAAGTGCCAAAAAAAAAAATTCACCGTATCAGACACGCATCCAATACGGATTCGTGGCCGATACACAAATTCGAGTATCCAGTAGCACTCCGCTCATGCTCTGTCTCGCTTGCCGTGATCCAATCTCCTGGTCCCTGTGGAAAGTAAAAAGAATTTTTCACGTTCTTCCTCTCGGGAAGGAAGGATTGGGAAAATCCTATTGATTGCAATTTTCTCCAGACCCCCAGGAAAAGCATGAAAAAAAGGCTCGAATGGTACGATCCTGCCGTCACCCCAGAATGAAAAGGGCGATCTCGTAGTTCTTAATGTGTGAAGATACGTTGTTAGGTGCTCCATTTTTTTTTTCCATTGAGGCCAAACCTAAACCTGTGCTCGAGAGATAATTGTCCATATACTGATAAGGGATGTATGAATTCTCGAGAAGAGAGGAGCTGTGGTGGTCCCCCCCAGATCGCCCGGATCCCACGAGTGAAGAGAAACGTTGGATCTACATTGAATCTCACTTGAATCGCCCCATCTATCCTCCTGAGGATAAGTTTGGTTTCAAACCCGCCGCTCGCGTGCCGCTCCATTCAACCCGGCCCCTTCTACTTCTGTCTCCTTGTCCCCTGCTCCTCCTCCGTCTGCGACCAGCTTGCTGACGCCGGCTACCACCAGGGATGCTGCTGCTACCAGGTCGACACTTCCTCCATTGTCACCTTCGACCTGCTGGTCGACGAACTTGAGCGACATCGAGATGGCAAGGAGTGGGAGAAGAAGAAAATCCACCAAGCCCATCTTGAACTGGAGGCGGACCCGACTGATACTCTTATCACCTTACACTATTGCTTCTTATAGTATACGCAAATGGACTTTCCTTGTTGTCTCTATATGCTGTGCTATGAAAAAATCTACTTACACCTCCCTAATTTCTATTTACACTCTATATTAAAAAATTATTTAATATTTAGATATAACATGAACGCATCGAAATATTAGTATTTTTGAAGGAACGTATTGAAATATTAGTATTTTTGAAGTAACGTATCGAAGTCTCGTATCGAGAACGTATCGAAATTCCAATATCGGTATCGATGCTTCTTAATTTACACCTTCCAATTTTACTAATATATACACTCTTTTATATATATATATATATATATATATATATATATATATAAGGATATTTATATAAATATTCTTCATTCTATAAATCTTTGCTCCTAAATTTTTTTCTTTTTTTCCAACTTATATATCATCTTATTTAAGTTTCTTCACATTTTTAAGCAAAAAATTTTCAATGATTTAATTTCAATTATAATTCTCTAATTCAATTGAATATGTTTTCAAGACATGATGGATATAGGCAAGATTATGAAAGGTATCAATATTAATTAGTTATCTCTTGAAATAAGTTATCCTTAAATCTTTTAACTTGGGTACTGATTTAATTCCTTTATCTTTTAGCGGTTATAAGTTCCTTTGTCTCTTATCTAGTTAATTTTTAACTATATTAATCATGTCTTTGAACATATTAAAATAGAGAATTATAATTGAATTATAACTAATTTGTTTTCCTTTATTATACTTATTATATATAGTTTAATGTTTTAAAAAAATTATTAAATTTTCTTGATGGCATTTTATATATTTATTTAAAGTATATCATATGAAAAAATAATTTTATAATATATAATTATAATTATAAAATTTACATGTTATTTGACCTTTGTAATGCACATGCTAAAGGATAATCTGTGAGTCAAATTTTCAATTCATGAAAATTCTATGGCCATATTCATTTTTGTGCTGGTTTAAGGTTAAGAAATCAGCTTAGGTGCATTTAGTGCGTTTCATTTAATTTTTTTTTATTAAATATAAAACTTGAACTAAGGTTTTTAAAGTAAACTAAATTATTTGTTTAAGATAATTTTAAATTATAATTAGTTATTTTAAATTTCAACTGCCATATAAATTCTTATATTATATTAAAACAAACTTAAAACGAAAACAATTAAGATATCATGAATAGAAAACAACTAAATTATCTTATCTAACT
>PYAF01003184.1:930925-943076 GCA_007407185.1 Glycine tomentella
TTTGTTTAAGATAATTTTAACTATAATTAGTTATTTTAAATTTCAACTCTCATACAAAGTTCTTAAATTATATTAAAACAAACTTAAAACGAAAACAATAATTAAGATATCGTAAATAGAAAACAACTAAATTATCTTATCTAACTTGTTATTTTTTATATTCTATTAGATGTTTTAAAACATTTAAGAGAAATGCTTATTAAGATTTTTCTTATTTACTTAACTTGTTTCACAGTTTTCCTACTTTCTATAACAAACTTAAAACCATATTATAGATGCTAAAGGATATATGATAAAAATTCCAGATACTTGATAGTTTTAAGGTGAAATTTAAATTTAATTAACATATGTATACTTACAATTATTAATATAAATAAATAATAAAATATAATTGTATATTCAACTCTTAATTTAATAAACATATTTTATATTAATTATAAGAATAAGGTTTGAACACATTATGGTGTTTCGGAATCTAAGCCATAGCAGAATTATATAAGATATAGCAAGAAATTTCAAGAACAGAAATCACCTAATTTAATACATGGAAAATTGATATCTTTGTGAAACAATAAATAGGAGAAATAAATGTGATGTTCATGATTCAAATTAGTTGTATCCAATTTGCATGACAATGCGGTTAAAGATGCGTTTTATATCTTTACCATTGGTTCAAGACCAATTTTAAATTTAATATTCAAATTAGTTGAACGCATGTGGTTTTTATGATGAAATTGGTGATAGATGTGTGAACATGCATCCACTACTACTCATTTAAGGTGAAATTTAATACTCCATTCATTTCATTTTATATGACATTTTAGCAAAAATATTTTTTCCCAATATTAATTTTGTTGTAAATTTACAAAATTAATGAAACATTAAATATTTTTTTGAAGTGTACCCTTAGTGGGAGTATTATGGCGTAATAAAGAAAAGAAAACTAATTAATTAGATAGCTAATATTAGAAAGCTACATAATGTATTTTTATGAAGGAAAATGTTAGTTTTTACGATTTATTTTTTGTCAAAACACACGACCGGTGGGCGAATTCAGTCAAAAAGTGGATGGATTTCATATTTCTAAACTTTTATAAGTTAATTTCAAATTTTGTGCAATTTGTGTATTCCATTTTCATAACAAATAACACTACTCTTTTCTGAAATTCAAAACATTAATTATATTTTTAATATTTGTGTTTAAACTTTAAACGTCAAGTAAAATTAATGGAAGGAGTATTATCTAACACATGTATATTCAATTTAGAAAACTCTTTGTGTAAATAAATATATTATTATAATATCTGATAAATATAATTAAATATTCAACAATTACTTTAATATCTACATATAATATAAAATTAAACCAATAATTGAACAATATAATAATAATTAGGTGGTTGTCAGTATTAAATTGTAAAGAATTTGAATATTCAGAAGCATATAGGATATATTTGATTTAAGAAGGAAAGTGAAAGAAAATAATAAGGAGAGAATGAAAAGGATTAGAAACTACTATTTAGATTTTTTGCCGGTAGAGGAAAAAAAAAAGAAAAAGAAAATTATAATAAAGTTAAAAAAAAGTCATGTACGTGACATAAATAGCCTTAGTTAATTTTTAAGAAAAATAATATATTGGAAATAATTTTTTCTTATAAAAAATATTTTATTTTTTTCTTTCACCGTAAAAGAATATTCTTTTATTAAATATAGAAAATGACAGTTTTATATATTGTTCTATCATAATAATATAATCTTTTTCTGCTCTTAATTGTTTCTTAAATCATTAATTTTTTTAGTTAAAATGTTATGGTCTTCAATTTTTTAAAAAACTAGAGGATTAATTTGTTAGCATGTATACCCTCTCCCCTTGCCACCAAAGTAGCAAACAATAGGTAAAAGTATGCCAAACAATCTAGTAGGAACCTACAACTTATCCACATATGACATAGTCAAACTTGACTGATTTATTAAAGATTGGATAGGTTTAGACTTTTTTAAAATATTATATTAAATAAAAAGTTCAGGTTTTGAACCTTAAAAAAAATTATTAAGTCTGATAAGTCCGTATATTTATATACATATATAACATATTATATTATGAGGAGGAGATTTGATCATCCATCAAATTTGATTGATATATACATGCTTAGGATTAGTTGTCCATCAAATTGGGTTGATTTCAAGTCTAATATAGAATAATTATTTTAATAGTTAAATAAATAGGTGGGGTTGGAGGCAGGTTACTTATTCTCATCATTGTTTTCATAAAAGGTGTGATAAGTTTGGATTCAGGTTTATAATAGGTAGTTGTGAAAAAACGAAACCCTATCCCATTTTCATTGGATTTTATCGAATTTAGAGCCCACATATGACCTAATTAATATATATATATATATGTATTATATTTTAATTAATTCAAACAATATATATAAAATAATATGAATATATTTAAGAATTCAATTATACTTTTTAGTTAAACGTGTGATTTTTAACTAGTATTAAAATTATATTATTATTTATTTAACTATTAAAATAATTATTCTATATTTTAAATTATTATAAAATTAAAATATTGAAAACAATTACATAATTATATTATATAATAATAGAGTTATATATAAATTTAGCATTATATTATTAGTAATTATATATATATAAAATATGAACATTGGAGCATATAAAAAATATGAACATTGGAGCATAATAGAGAGTGACATACCCATGTGTTCGATTTCTATGGACATGTCCAACCTTAGATATTCAATTTGACCAAATAAAAAAATTATTTTTTTTATCATTTTTGAATGTTTATTGATTGGTTAGGTTGCGGGTGGATAGATTGAGGCAATAATGCATAAATATGATCAAAGAAATAATCTGGAAATATTGTTGAATAATTTTTTTTCTCAAGTATTACCTATTCAAGCAACCTTAATGAATAGATAATACTACAAGAAAAGTCATCTTAGAGACAAAAAGTATCACTATAAAAATAATGTCTATAATTGTATAGATCTATTTGACATAAACCTACACATACAACTTTAGTGTGAATTTTGAATGAAATTTAATAACATAAATTAAGTGTCATTATAGCCTATACCTACACTTTAGAAATTATGGGAAAATACTTATTAACATATGTCAACATGTATTATGTGTTAACTTATACCTAGATTATGGAAAATTGTTTTAATTCATTTAAGATTATATAAAAATTTAAATCAATAATTAATAATTAAAATAAATTTTAGAATAAAATATAATAATTCAGAATAAAAAATTAAAATAAATTCTTTATTAAAGTCATAAATATCATAAAAATCTAATAAAATGAAAATATTTACCAACAAAGTCTCACAAACTCTTCATGTTATTAAGTTCTTCATTTGCTTTTTCTAATGCTTCTTGTTCTTTTCTTAGTTTCAGCTCTTCTTTACACAGGTTTCAATGGCTTTAGCCTGGTGGTTCAAAAAGATTCTAATCAGAGGTTATATCAACGTGCAATTTCAGCACATGATAAGAAAATCTAAAGTAATGCATATGCAGCATATTCCAGCAAAGTTACAAATGTATGATAAGAATAATTAAAAAAACTAGAAAACTGGATACAATCTTACAAACAACACAAACAACTAGAATTAACTATTCACATTATAAAACCATGATCATCTACACATTGCAGAAGTAATAAGAACTCAACTAAAGAAAAGTTACCCAGAGAATAACATCAATGCCATCTTTTTCAGCTTTTCCACGCCTAACCGTTTCTTGATATGCATGCCTAGCATTCGCAGCCTCAGCCATGGCCTGTTCTAGTTGATCACGGAGACCGTCATCCATTCCTCCATCCTGCTAGTGTTCAATTATAATTTCAAAATATTATCATAAAGCTCAAACTGTAGTAAGACATCTTAGTACTTTCTGAAAGAGGAAAAAGTATGCATACCAGTGCATTAGGAAATGATGAATGACGAAGATCCTCATTAATCAGAGAAAAGCCATTTAAAGTCAAGTCTAATACATTCTCACTGCCATCAATAATCAAATTTGGGGTCAATCCTGGTTCAACTGAACTGCCGTCAGAAACAGATTCAAGGCTCCTCCTATGCCCATTGCTGGATCAGTTAGTTTTACCCTATAATTTTGTCCCTGCACAATAGATTGAGATCTCAAGATTTTTTTTTAGTTTTTTTGTTAGGAAGGAGAATCGAACCTAGCACCTTTTCCATCAGTAGCAAGAGTTTGAAAAAAAAAATTGGGGGAGCCAAAAATAAGATTTGAATAAAAAAAATTATTCATACTTTTTTTTTTATTTTATAATTTTGTATAAATTTTGAGCATTTTTTAGTTTTTGTAAAAAATTCTTAAAATAACAACAATTTTCTACTAAATTCCTTGACCCATCCTACCAAAATATTTTTTTTTTATATAAAAAAAAGTAAAGTCTAGAAGCTGAGAACTAAGAAGAAAAAGAATGAGAGAATAAACTATATATCAATTTCATTTTTAAAGTATTATTTTATTTCCTAAATGACCCCTAAAGTAAACAAGTCATATAAGTAATTATTAGAAATCATACTAAATAGTTTTCTAAGTGTTGAGAAATCCTTCAAAGTAATTTATAAACATTAGTAAAATATATTGATATAGGAATGAAATTGATGAATATTCACATAAAAGTCCATGTAGTCACATATGACAGTGATAATCATTGATCAATCCACCCATAATCTCCCAGGTAATCAATGACAAACATACTAAACTCATCTAAATAACCATTCAAACTCATCAGCCATCACTCACAAACACTCATGAACCAAGTTAACCAACCGGACACACCCATCAGTACCACAACATCAAATCATCTACCTCATTTTCCATTCACCACCCGTGATCCAGTGAAACATACTCATATATTAAATAGTTTTCGAAAAGTTTGGGGGGTCATGGCTCCCCCCTGTTCCTGAAAAGTTCCGTTCCTGTTTTCCTTCTGCCCTTTTCCTTTTTACCACCCAACCAATCTTTACCAATCTTTCTTTGTTAGATTGAGGTCTCAAGTTAGGCGAATGCCCAACTTCAGAGTTTGCCATTAATTTGCTGCACCAAAGGAGATGCAACTTCTACATTCCCTCTACCCAAAACTGCAATCCCTGAGTTGATATAGTACTTATATCAGTACCAAAGAAAAATCAAATTAAGTTCAAAGAAAAAACAAGACACAACTATATAGCTTTCTCTAAAGTTACATTTATCTCCGTGTGACACCATCCCTTGTACTTCAGAAATCATCTATTCATAACAAAACATACCTTGTGTGTATGAGGTAGCTTTTTTTTTGTAGTATAATTAAGGTGCCACATTGTTGATCACCTTGGCTGAAACCCTTGACAATGACATAAACCTTGATTTCTTTAATTTGAGTTTAGTCGACAGTTATAACGTGGTGGTCTTGCAAGGAAGCTTTAGTGACATGTATAAGAAACAATAAAATATGAATGAAAAAAAAAAAAAGCAAATGGGAAGGAGATGAATACAGAAACTAGAATTTTAATGATGAGAAACTATAAAAAAAACAAATCTCACGATATACTAATGATTATTTTAAATGTTCTTAATTAGACAGGACTAATTAAATTTGGAAGCATGAAGAAAGATGTGAAGCATACTGGGCGTACATAAATAGTGTTTTGTGGAACAACTATGTTTTTTTTTCCCCAAAAAAATTAGGAGCTGTTGCCATGTCATCCTTTTTGTTATAAACTTTTATTTATATTTCACTTTAAACCTTAACCAATCTTAATTTAGAATTATAATTATCTTAATTTATATTATTTTAAGTACATTTCAATTCATCAGAACCCTGATTTCCTTTCCCTCTTCAATTCCCACTGTGAAAGTTCTCTTCCACCTAGCAAGCCGAGCGCATCACCATTTGTCATCTATATATTTTGTCAGTCTAATTTCCTTTATACAATATAATGGAATATCTTCCCTCAGTATTAGAGGGATTTTCAGCATATATGTATAACAACATAAAATGTATCCCCCTCAATGTAACCATGATTAATAACAGTGGAGAAACATATAAGAACAAAGGAATTTTCAGCACTTTAGATAACCGTTCAAGAGGCACCCTTTGTAACCATGATAACAAGTCATCCTATAATGAAATGAAGCCTCCATGATGCGCATCTTGTATCTCACCAATGCCCCAGAAACATGCCATGCAAATAAGGAAACGGATCTATGATTGAAGTTCAAAATCAACCACCAACTTTGGGTGGAGTTCAAAATGCATCGCATGATATGTTTATTGAAGAGAAAAAATATTGTTACTAAATTAGTAATTAGGGATTAAATTGAAATAACTAATAACTGTATTACTAATAACAAAATAATGACATGATAACAACTTAATAATTACTAGTGTTTTTAATGTAACGTTTTTAATATTAATTATAAGAGTTTAACTAAAATCTTTTCTATAAACAACTAAATTCTTTATTTAACATAATTTAAATTAAAAATAAAAGCTGTTTTTAATGAGATAACCGTTGAGAGGTAAAATTATTTATTATTTATTATGTTTAATTATTTAATTATTTATTTATTTATAAAAGCAGCCAAAAATTATTTTTTCGAGGTCTAGGTTATTTATTTATTTCGATGTTATTGTGTTTAATTATTTATTATTATGTAAAATTTTATTTTATATTGTTAAGCATTTTATTTTATTTATTTTAATTTATGTTTATGAAAATTGAAAAAATATTAAGTTTTATTAAAAAAATAGAAATAGGTGAATTTTTTTGAGTTCCTTATAGTTTTTTGCATTGGAGCAAACTATTGGGTGGATTCCTTAGGTATGACATGATATTGTAGGGACCACAAAAAATACTGTGGAAGCCACAAAAAGTTGCTTAAGAAATCCAGTTGATTTCCTTGCATTGGAGATGCTCTAAGATTTTTCAGATTCCTTGGTACCTTAAAATTCTATGCTTTTAAAGCTAGGTTTAATTTGATTTAGATTTATAACATTCTTTTTTTTGAAAGGAGATTTATAACATTCTATTCTATGACTAATAAAGAAATATTGTAACTAAAAGGTAAATCTTTTTTTTTTTACGAGACTTGTTAATTGTTGTATGTTTTTTTTAGCTCCATTCCACTCTAAAGAGTTTTTTTTTTTTAGAATTTGATTATGCAAATATTAAATATTTTCTCTTAGACCTAATATATTGTGTGTACATATAGGTGGCTGTTATGTTGAAGGAAATTATCTAAGAAATGAATTTAGGAGGAAAGACACGGTGGGACCATGGGAGGAGAGAGCAGGACACTTTAATGATGTATGGAATTATTGGACTGACGATGGATTTGGTTTTTTTAGGGCCTTTAAGTAGGTTTTCCTTTTATATAAATAATAAATTACAAATGAACTCATGTGGGCAGTGTTATTAAAATCGGGTCGGATCGGTCGATCCGACCGATTGGACTGAGAATCGGTAATATCATCGGTCTGATTCAGCTTTTGAACCAATTATACAATTAACCTGGTCAAACTCGATCAAAACCAACCAAAATTGGACGATTTTCAAAATCCGGACACACTTTAGCGGGTTGATCGAAGAAGAAAAAAAGCATAAGAGAGGAAGCTAGAAGAAGAAGCGAAAATAGAAGAGGAAGCACCGATTTGAAGCGGAAAAGAGGAAGAGAAAGTGAAGAAGGTAGCTGCACTGAAAAATCACAAAAATTTGTCTCAGATGAGGTTGCGGCAGCTGCACCAAAAACTAAAAAATATTTGCTTCTATTTGCAATAGCTGCGGTAGAGAACGAGAAGAATGTTATGTAGGGTTTTCTATTTGGGCTCAATCCAGCAAATTATTTGCTTCTTGCACCTCCATTATTTCTTACATTACTCATTTTGGCTCATTTTTTTAAATATGGACTTATATTTTAATTTTAAGTAATTGTTATTTATACTTTTTTATTAATATATTTTACTTATGTTATCAACTTTAATATTTCAATTTTTATTTTAATTTTTTTATTATATTTTTCTTAATCAAATAATATTATTTTTATATTCATATATAATATAATTTTAAATTTTGATATCAAACCGGATCAATTACTGACCCACCGGTTGGACCACTGACCCACTACCTCGATCGGGTCAATGACCAAACCGGTTTTCACAACTTTACATATGGGTATTTAATTATTTTTCCTATTGAATTTAAAAAACTGATCGTTTTTGTTTCTCGTGCAGTTCGCTGAGGATGTTGTTGCATTGCCTGCTTGGTTGTTTAACAATGGTACTATAGCTTGTTAGCTTGTTAGCTTGTTATCATAATAGTAGAGAATTTATATTCTACAAAAAAATTTATTCTATGAACTAGTTGGTGTAGCACTTTGAATTATCATAAATTGCTTATGTTTCTATTTGTTGTTTTTTTACAGTGATAACGTTCGCATGGTCAGTTATGCGCCACTCTTTGTAAACACAAATGACAGAGTACGTAATTCTATCACACTTTATCATATATTTTTTTATCATTTAGCAATCATCTTCTTTTGTTAATTAATTATTTCATCATTATTATTTATCTTAATTATTTTATGATGAGGCGTGTGGATTGAGATTATTTAATTTCTATTACTACATGGACACCGGATGCAATTGTATTTGACTCTCACCAGCATTATGGAACTCCTAGTTATTGGGTTCAACATCTTTTTAGTGCTTCTAAGTGTAGCCACTTTGCTTATCATTTTGTTTAGGTAAATTTTTTTAGAAATATTTCTAAAAGAAAAAATTAAGAAGAAAAAATTAAAATTAGATTTTTCATAAATAAAAATAAGTTCTTCATTAGTTAATTTTAAGAAGCTCATTAATATAGCTTTTCTAAAAGATAAAATAACGTCTACAAATGAGTTAATAGAAAACCTATTTTAATTTATGAAAAAACTTATTTCATTTTTTTTCTTACTTTCTGTTTCTAAAAATCCTTCTAAAAAAGTTACATCCAAACAGGTTCTTCAACACTTCAAAACTATACTGACTCTCTTGTTGCAGCAATTGAGTACACAAACCCCAGGACAAAAAGAATTACTTGAGAATAAAAGCAATTAATTGATTATTAATTAAATTTATTTATCACAAATATTCACTCAATTGTAAAACTTGTGCAGGTTGTAAACTTTGGAAGTGATCCCAGAACTTTAGATTTTCTATAAGTGGACTAGCTTCAAATGTGCAGCGATCTGGAGCAGCTAAGACAGTGCTCATTGGGCCTAACGTAAAAGAAGAGAATTCCTTCTCAGAACCAAGTAGGGTAATGGGGATATGAATGTTGTACTTTCTCCTTATTCGGTTACATCATTTGATATATTAAAGTAGACAATGAGGAAATGTCTTTTAATAAATGGGATTTGAGACTCTGGTGAAATATATCTCAATAATAATTTTGAGACTTCTTATATGTTGATATTTATTACTTTACTTAATTCCCATCCAATTAGTTCTACAGCGACTAAATCATTTTTAATAATTAAAAACTTTTAGAATAGTGACCGATCATAAGATCAGTCGCTGAAATAATTAAAAAAATAGCTACCGGAAAAAAATTAAATTATCATTTCGACTGGAGTGATTCATCTATCCTCCCAAGTTTAAACTGGGACAATTAATCCATTTCATTGAAATATGTTTTATAATTTGAAATAATAATATTTAATAATACATTTTACATTTTAAATAGATGAAAGTGAGGCTAATAGTTTTTTTTTTTTTACCAATTCAAGAGCCTCATTTTTTCCCTCAAACATTTGTTTAAGCCTTTATCTATTTCCTTTCATACCATTTTTCACACACTAACCACATTACAAGCCTATTAAAGTCTATACTGACCAAAGATTGATTGTTCTTATTTTCTTGAATCATAATCCTAAGGAAAAATAGCTCGACTCATCCAATTGTTAATATGTTTGCTCAGAAAAAAGAAGGTAAAAAGAAGAAATAAAATAAATGCTTATAAAACTACTTATCCAAAATTTCTTTAGGGAGGATAAGCACTAATTAAGGCAAAATCTTTTGCATATGAAATCATTTGGACTGGGGTGATTCATCTATCCTCCTAAGTCCTAAGTTTAAACTGGGAGAATCCATTTAATCTCTTTTTCATCTTGGGGCAATGACCTCACATGCATGTTATTCCATCTTTTCTTCTCCTATTTATCAACCTTGTTCTCTCAAGTCTAAATTTCCATCTGTGCTTCCCATTTCATAACGTATTGGGGCAACTCGTACTATTTCCCCTATACTAGATAGGACAAACTCAAACTCGCGGGTTAATTCCAAGGTTAAAGTTCCTGCCCCATTAAAAATTCCTTTTAGAAATGGAAAATCATTTTACCCAAATCCTACCTAGCAGGCTAGCACAGACATGCATGTTTGTTAATAATCCCTCAACTACCATATATGTTAGGCATTGAAAGTTGCACTTTATTAAGTATTACATTTCAAATAGCTTCAGTGTTGCACTTTGTTTACCTTCACAAAACAATAAAATTTATCTTTCTATAAAACATCTTTATTAAAAGAAATAATAAAGAATAAATTATAAGTTATATTACGTAGCTAATAATTTTCTTATATTGCAATCATCTATTTATCTATCCTGAGAAAAGTTTTCCCTGATAGGCAGATACCATGGGTTGCTTCCTGATCTTACCTTACCTATTTTCCGCTCAATTCATCACTTACACAAACCCTTCTCCCGCTCCCTTTTTTTCTCCTTCTCTTTTCCTTTCTGGCTTTTTCTATATTTCCTTTTTAAAATTTTCACGACTCCTCCTTCCTCTTTGACCACTTTCCCCTCCCTTTACCTCTTGTTCTCTGCTACTCACCAAATCTCCTTTTCCTGACTTAGTTTGTTAGTCTACTTCTAAACACTTATTTCATATTAAATTCTCTTTATATGGGACAGTAGACTCAGATCATTGAAGAAATATATTGAAAAAATATATGTGAATCAAACTATGATATATAAAAATTATAATTATAATTATCCAAAACATGAGACAAAGGTAAAAATAGACTAAATTTTAATATGATATAAATTTATTATCTTCAGGATGACTCGGTTAAAAAAATCTATTTTGTAATAAGTCTTCTAAAAAACATAAATTTATTACTTCATATACGTTTATATTTTTTTACTTTTTATATAGGTCAACATTCATAATACTTTTAAAAAAAATAAATGTATAATTTTGATACATTATAATAATTTTAATATTGTGTAATATTAACAAAAATATAATTTATATTCAATTATTTAAATAGGTTGGACCTTATAAGCATTAAAAGATTTTTCAAGTGACCTAATAATGACTTTTTAATATAAAAAAATAGGCTTTCATAAAACCTAGGCCTGATTTATTTTTTAAAAAATAGTCTAATTTAAATATGATGTAGGCTAAGCTATGAGTTCCTATGAGAAGTCTATTCCCACCCATGGGGGTGGGGCCTCGCCGCCTCACCCAAATGGACGTGTCTAGGTATCATCGAGCTATCTTTTTTACTAAGGCTGCATTGTATGCAACCACTTTTGTCTTAGGATGAATCACCTTTTCCGTTTTGTATATTATCGGGGGTTGGTGAAATTTTAGTAGTATGCATGCATGAGGCTATAAATCATAACTCAGTGCAATTTTTTTTTCCCTACGTGATCAGGTGTCCTCCAACTCGTCAGATATTATTCTTGCTCGCAGTATATGATTGTCATCAGTTCAATTTTTTTTTTTCATATAATAAGAATCAAACACATTAATGCAATTATTATTGTATAACAACAAAAAAATACTATGCACATGACTTTCTTATTTGAACACTTTTATAACTGAAATAAACCCATTGTAAAAAGGAAAAAATTAAAAAACCTGAATAATTATGACCATGTATAGTTTAGAAGCATAGTCTTCTCTTACATGGCAGAGTGTAGAAGCATCCTAATTCTCTAACAATTTCTTCAATCAAATCCCTGCAAATATAATCCTGCAAAGCCAACCCAATTCTTCCAAGCTCTCGTTTTTCTCCCCATTCAACGTCCCTACACACTTCATCCACACTTTTTATCAT
>PYAF01003184.1:943176-958344 GCA_007407185.1 Glycine tomentella
CTGAATAATTATGACCATGTATAGTTTAGAAGCATAGTCTTCTCTTACATGGCAGAGTGTAGAAGCATCCTAATTCTCTAACAATTTCTTCAATCAAATCCCTGCAAATATAATCCTGCAAAGCCAACCCAATTCTTCCAAGCTCTCGTTTTTCTCCCCATTCAACGTCCCTACACACTTCATCCACACTTTTTATCATGGCCTTGCTACTCCACATAACCAAATGATCTTCGTCGTTGACTTTCTTATTCACTGACTCGCATGTCATTCTCTCGTAGATGTATGTGCTGCTGATTTCTTCCTCTCCTGGCTTCTTTAATAACTGTTGCTTCTGTTGTTGTATTCTCGCTGTACACAAAAATGCCATCATCATCATTAATGATGTTTAAGTTTTGATCAATTGTAGATAAACAAGTGATGTGATAGATACTACTAATAATTTTACTATGCTTATTTAGGAATTGGATAGACTAACCTTTGTTGGATTAAACTGATCATATGTAGAAACATTGGAAACTATCTGAGTTCCTTTTATTGAGGTTTTTCTATGAATGTGTGTGTGTGTGTGTGTGTGTGTGTGTGTGTGTGTGTGTGTGTGTGAAAGTTAACACAATTAGAGAATTTGGAAAAACTGAAACTTAGGTGGGAAAGTAATTTTAATGTTTTTTATAAGACAGAAATAGTATTAAAAAAAAGACTATATCATTAAAAAATATTAAGCCCTCTGTAAACAGATACATAAATAGACTAACTAATGCAGATCTATATTTTACATAAATTACCTAGTAAATGATATAAACTTCCTAATTAACAATATATCTGTTGATGTTATATAATTGATATAGGTATATTGCCTATCTTTTAAATTTCTTTGAAATATGCTCTTTTTATTAATTACCTGATAATTTTAGTCTGTTTCCTAACAAATCAAGTTTTTTTTTTTTAAAAAAAGCTTTTAAGAAAATCAAGTTAAAAAAGTAAGAAAGTATTTTGAAAAAAAAAAGTACCCTTTGTTATTATACATTTTAACTTTATTAATAAGGATATTTTAGTTTTAAAAATATTATTTTATCAATACTAATTAGTGAAATTCATTATATTTAAAAGTGTGTACATTATTTTAAACAATAAATAATTTGAAGGGGATGAAATGTGTTAATAGTGTGGGTCAAGTCTAAAATGAATGTACATTTTCTACAACAAAATTGGAGATGTTCTTTCCAGAAAAATAATGAATGAAGGCAATGTCTTTCTCAAGCCACAACCCGCATGGATGTAGCTGCAGTAGTGCAGTACTAGCTGCACAGGCAAGCAACAAGGCTCTTGGTTGTTGGAGAGAGAGAGTGGTTGTGTTGTGTGGGGCTACAAATTAACAAATCCCTGAAAAAGTGGGTTTCTGCATGCCCTGTGACAGGTAAAGCTCCAAAGCTATGTGCCTCTTTTTCTTTTGAACATCTTTTGACTGCCTCAAGTCATGAGGCATAGTCTCTAGAGTAACAAATTGTGGTCCAAGATTCATCCACCAAAGTACCATAATTTATTGGTTTTTTATTATTTTATCAGAAAATATAAAAAAAAAAAACAAAAAAAGGGATTTGGGCTTCTTTAATTTTAGATTTTTTTATTGACAAAAATTGTATATAATAATTTAGATTAGTCACATTTAAAGTTCATATCTTTTAAAAAATATATATATTATGCAAGAATCAAATTTAAATTCTTTAATATAAACTTAATGTGGATTTTCAACTGAATTATATTTATTATTAAATTTTATAGTGAAACATAATATATAAAAAGAACATTTGGAAAAGAGAAATTATTCACTGTTTTTCATCCTAATAGATAGCTGTGAAACACTTTTTGTTAAATTGGGTGCGGGATGATTGCAGTGGTAAGAGGAAATTAATTTGTCTCCCACTATGATGGTCATGATGGTGTGGAATACAAGAAGTTATGATTTCAAAGCTTGGAATCCTAAATATCATGGGTAGCGGCAGCATGTGCTTTTTGATCAAAGATCATTGTCTGTCCTATTCATGGGTAAGTAGTACTAATATACTAATAACTCCTGTAACACCATCAAAGTTAATTACAAACTATGCCTCTTTCTAGCTAAGGAATTGTGAATGTCCTTTCACAAAATAACAACGAAGCTGAATAAACCGTGAATTGAGTATACGACTTATTTGAGTATTGATTTTACTTTAGTCTTGGCATAATCTTACTTCTAATCCCAAACATTAAAAAGAAACAATTTTGCTATTAATCCAAAACATAACAGCAAAGCTGAATAAACCGAACCCACTCTTTTTCTACTTTAGTCATTTCATACCTAATTCAAGGGAGAAAAGAAAACATTTTTGAAATTTGACATATCAAACTTTAAAAATGAGCAAAAGATGAGATCAAAAGAGGTAATTAATCAGCTCATCTAATGATGTAAACCCTATTTCTTAATTATTCTTAAAACACCTTGCATATAAAAACATGGGTACGTACGAAACAGCAACAAAGGAATATATATTCAGGGCATAAGTTAAAACTAAAATATTATCTACTCATTTTCTCCTTATTTCATTTATGCTTCATTTTCTTTCTCTGTTTCTTCTTTTTTTATTATATCATTTTATATTTATATAAATAACTTTCTTTCTTTTCTTTTCTTTTCTTTCTTATTTCAAACTTTTTATCACCCAAATCTACCCCCAAAATAAGATGGATGTTGAGTCTTATCCAAAAGTATGTGTATGGATAAATGTTAATAGAATTTAGTACAAAATTTGTTATCGAATATAATAATAATAATAATGTAAAGTTGTCCCAACTCAAAATCATTTATAGAACGAGAATAATTTTTTTAACATAAAACTTAACATGTGAACATTTATAAAACTGAAACACTATTTTTTATTTTATAAAAGTGCAAGTGTAAGTTCATTAATCATTGATTTTGCAATGGGCGAAGCAAATGATACTTCTTGAGTCCATGCAGACTGTGTAGCAATCATGCAAAGGTAGAATTAAGCTAATTTATTATTTTAAGCTTATGTCTTAAAATATTTACCATCTATGACATAATTCCAAATGGACTTCACCAGAATTTAAACGCAGGCAATTAAAACTCATTTTCATCGACCATAGTAAACTAAAACTAAAACTTATAATTAATTTAGCAGCGAGAAAAACAAACAAAAAAAAAAAAAAATGTGCACAATGGATTATGGATACGAAGGTTAGGGGGTAGGGGGGGCTTACGAAATGAATGCCGTCCCGAGTGGCAACTCGGACTGAGTGGCGAACGAGTGAACTCGTCAAGCACAGACACCGGACTCGGTTGCTGTGGCTCCCCGTTAACCACCGAACACTTCACCTCCGCAACCGTTCCAAATTTATCCTCGAAGCCAATACAAGCCACCACCGGCGACGTCGACGGAGACGGCGTCGACGGCGGAGGAGGATCGGTCAAACGCACGGCCTCGATGATCTTCTTCAGCGCCTTCAGATCCTCATCGCACCTCTGCAACGCCCCGAGCAGCTTCTGCCTCTTCTCCGCCATCGTATCCGGCGGCTCCGCCGTCGCCGCCTCCAGCCCCATCAGCCTCGCCACTAACGCCGGCGCCTGGAGGCGGCTCTCCATCGGTGGCGCCTTAACCCTCGAGAGCCGAATCTCCGCCGGCAAAGTCGGACTCCTCGGCACGTCGGACGACAGCCTCCGTTCATCGGCGGTGGGCTTCGAATTTCCCGGAGGCAAATATCCGGCGTCGGCGGGGTTCTTATTAATCTGCCTCTTTCCTGAGAATAAGGACAAAAGAAAAGAATAATACTATTTGTAATTTGTGTGACTAAAAAATTCCCAGAGAAAGAAAACGCAAACAGATATGGTGTGGGGCCCAGCGCACCGAATGTGAGGAAGCGGCGAGAGCGACGGGAATTGGAGTTGGAGATGAAGTGGAGAATGCCGGACATGCAACCGATGGTCTTCGCATGAATCTTCTCCGGCGGAGTTTCTCGCCGCGACGACGACGGCGACACCGCACTGCTCTGTCGCTTCATTACTCTCTCTGTCTCTGTTTCTCTCTTTGCGCAGTGTTTGCGTAAAAGAGTAAGTAACGGTTATGAGAAGAACAACGTAAATTAAAGCAAATTGCACGTGCAATGTTAATTATCATGTTTCGGTAACTTTTTTCTCTTTTCTTTACTGTCTGTGTTTCCTGTTTTAATGTTAATCTGGTTGTAATTATTACGTGTCTCCTTCTTAATTAGTTAATTTCATTTGTGCCTACTTTTTCTCTTTTTTATGAAGAATATTTAGTTTTAGAATGAGGAGACACTTCCATAGCAAGGCATCAATGGCATACTTATTTTTTCGTGAATAATAATGGCAATCCACAATCATATATTAGAGTTGACAGCATACTTAATAAGAGTTAGAAGATTATTATACAACTACAAATCTAAACTCTATACTACAAACAGGATGAGATTCTAGCCATTCAAAAAATATATGAATACAGCAGGCAAAAAAATGAATGAAAGTTTTTAAAAATAAGGGTAAAATCTTGAAACATGAGAATCCCAATTATTTTTATTCAGTCTTTCTTGATATATATCTTCTCTTAATAGAATTTCCTAGTAAATAGAGGTGTTGAACTGTATAAGTAGCTTGTAAATTTAAATCAATACATACCAATTCAATTATTAGTTCATTTAACTTTTTTTTTTATTTGGATTCAATTCGATTTAATTCATTCAAACTCGTTAATATACGAGTTGAGTAACCGAAACTGTGACATGTAATTAAATCTATTATATATAAAAATTAAATTATTAAATTAATAAACACAAAACATTATAATCTTTGGCTATTTTTTAACAACACGTGAACTTTTCTCTTTTTTAGTTATTATTTTTATTTTTATCTTAATTCTATTTTTTTTTATGTTTTCTCATGCTAATATAATCATTTGTTTTTATCTAAAATAAAATATGATATTAACATTGAAATTATTCATTTTATTAATAAAATATTATCACAATTTAATTTCTTTGGATGAAATTCGATATTATATACTTGCAAACCTCGAAAAAATTAATTTTTCTACAAAATTCTAATTTTTACAAAATACTAATAAAAATAATGTTAAATGTTTAAATTTGATTGACCCAATCCCACTTAACCATTTATAAATGGGTTATTTCAGCTTGGTTTTGAAATTAAAATTGTACAAATTCAACTCAACCTAATAATAGACTTTTGATCAGGAAGGATAATTAATTTAACAAAATCTGATTTAACTAGACTTGTGAACATCACTACTAACTAATAAATAGTTCAAACTCAGTTTATATTCCTCCAAACTAGTTGGAAGTTGTTAGTTGAAAGTTGAAATACTAATTTATTATATTTTAAGTATTTAATAAAACTAACTATTAAATTAGTTGAAAAAATAAAATAATAAAATTATGATTTATTTAAAAATGATAATAATTTTTTTGATAAATATATTAAAAAAGAAAATATAAAAAAATTAGTGTTTTAATAAAATTTACTTGAATTCTAAAAACACTACTAAAATGTTAAAAATTAACCAAAATATCATATTAAACATAGCCTGAATTCCTTAAAAAATGGAAGTTTCATACCAAATCTTTTTAGGTACTTGTATGAAGTTCATAGGTTTTGGATTAGTTTCGTAGAAAATAATAAGTAGTGAGGCAAATCCGTGGAGTGGTTGAGTGAAGTAAGAGAGTGAGGTTGGTTGCACGACAAAGAGGGAAAAAGTAGCAGCCAAGGACTCATTAAAATGGCCACTGCTCTATTGCTCATGG
Organism: Glycine tomentella; assembly: GCA_007407185.1. Lineage (NCBI taxonomy): Eukaryota > Viridiplantae > Streptophyta > Magnoliopsida > Fabales > Fabaceae > Glycine > Glycine tomentella. The sequence continues at coordinate 949,009 of PYAF01003184.1, forward strand.
CTTCGCCATCCAATTATGCATGACACTCATTATTAACATTAACAATGTGCTTTCAAATTGTCAAAAATCTACTTAAACTTATAAATTAGGATCTAAACTCTCTCAAGTCTAGTATCAATTTTGAAGGGATATTTTTTATTATATGATATTAATTTAAACTATTTATAAATTTTGTTAACTAATTATATATTTTTAATGATTTTCTTTAATTCTGTTTTTTTTATCATAAGACTTAAATTTAAAATGAATTTAATTTCATTCAAATCAATTTTATATATATATATATATATATATATATATGGTTTTCAAAAGCTCTACACATGATAGAATTTATATGATTGATGAAATAGTCTAGGCTTTTCTATTGACTTAATTAAAAATTAAAAATATAGTAATTTGTAATTAGGATCTCTGTTACATATTACTACCATTCAACGTTGCTACCTGTTTTTACGCTAATTCATAATACCTGATATCAAACCTTGCATGGTTGATTAGGTCATCCGACCTAGTTAATTTTACAAGGCTAAGGAATACTCTAATTATAGTATTTCGTACCTCATATTAATCTATCCCTGCATTATTTATCAGGTCATCTCTGACCTACAAGGCTAAGGCGGAGTACCCAACTTCATTAAAGTTGTATTTATTTCAGAAACTAATCCTTCTTTCCTGAAATTAAGATATCAAAGTTTTGTCAAAAAACAAGAGAAGCTATCAAAGAATGTTATTTTTTAAAACATATCATATCCATATTTAGTATGTGATCCCATAAAAAAAAATCCATATGTAGTACGTTTTTTTTTAGGCCTAAAATAATTTGTTCTGAAAATAAAACATGAAAATGTTATTCTCGGATATTTAATAAAAAGTGTGTTTGATTAATTACATATTAGTTAGAAATATTTTTTATATTCCCAAGAATTTTATATTATAAATACTAAAATATTCTTATTATGTTAAAGATACTTTTTTATAATATAAACAAATTTATTATAAAATCAATAAATAACTAACAAATTTTACTCAAAATGCTATATATTTTATGTTTTCATGATAAAATCATTCTCACTACTCCTTTACTATTTATTAAAGTATAACTCAAAATATAGATATATTTATCCGCGTCACATCAGACATGAACAAAGAACAATTGGAAGGAAAATGAAAAATTATTGAAGGTAAAATTTATGAGATTGTATAAATAAAAATTGATACATGAACGAAAATTTTGAAAATGACAAAAATTAAAGAATAAAATGAAGGGATCATTAAGTGGAGAATGTGATAATGAAAAAGAAGAGAGTATATATTTTTTTTATTCACAAAGAATTTTGTCCCATGAAAATAAATATTTTATGAATTCTATTCATAAAATTATTATTTATTCAAATAAAAAATATATCAAAATTAACTAATTTATTATTTCGTAATAAATGTGAAATTATTTTTCCTCTTCCTTGTATGTCTGGGATTAAAAAAATCTGCCATGAAACAAAGTGGCCTTAGTGTTATGTAAAGTATTAATATTAATAATATGCCCCGAACATTATTCAATGAAATATGATTTTATTATGCCTTTTACTGGAGCATGTACAAGAAGATTTTTATACTTTTTTTGGACAGAGAGCATGCATAGGAGGAAGAGAGACATAAAATTCCCGTTGCTTTTTGCTTATTAATTCCATGATTACCATTCATAGCTTATATCTAAAGTCATCGATTTATATATAAAAAGGAAAAGATAAAGAAAATAGAAAGATTATAGCCATTGTCTCATCGATGCCAATTAAGTTGGTGGGTTGACCAGCAAATGGAATTTTTCTGCTTCATAAAAACCTGGATTTCCTGATGCAAAAGAAGTTAAGGTTTTCTTATTCTTATACCCAATTTTAAGGCTAAATTTCAGTAACATTTGTTTTCTGAAAAAGACAAGAGAGAAACATACAGGCTGATTGATTCAGTTCTATTTTTTAAAACTGTTTAGTAAAATAACTTTTAAAATCTATTTTTTAAAGAGAAGAAAAGGAAAAAAGTTAGGTTATAATTATTTTAAAACAGTTTTAAAAAAATAGAAAACAATTAACACAGAATTAAAAAAGTATCAAAAAGATGTTGTGACTTTTTTATTTTTAAGAACAATTTTCTCTCTTTTTATTTTTAAATAATTGATAAAAGAAACACAACATCAAATAAGTTTTTATATTTTTGAAAACTAAAAAATATTTTTAGAAATAGTTACTACGGATCCAACATATAAACCTAATAAGGTTTCTCATTATAGTACCGTCCATTAAGAAACGTGCACACACATCACATCCATTATTGGTATTTAAATATACGGTGATTTTTTGAACCTAGGAATATCTCTTCCATAGATATCTTAAAGAGAATTCTTTAATCCAAAATTCACCTATTAAATATTCAATTAAACATTGGTGTAATCAAATACAAAACAATTTACATTATCTATAAGAATAGAAGAATCGAACCCACGACCACACAATCTTTCTTTCAAATTTTACATCTCAATGTCTACTCTATCGTATATATCCTTTTTCTCGTCCCATAGAAAACAATGGTTAAATTAATTTGATCCAGAAGTCAAATTGCCTTTTTATCTTTTAACTTTTTATGTAACTTTTTTAAGTCTAATTTACATTTCACGTAACCGGCCAGATTTGTCTCTTTCTGTAAATGTTTTTCATAAGCTTAATTTCTTAACGTTGTAGAAGTTTTCTTTATAATGCCTTAAATAGTCAAATGTACCTAGTTAGCTAGTACTATTTAATTACGTGTAGTAAATATTCACCAAACTGCTTTGTGGAACTCAACGAACAATATGAGAGAAAATAACTATTAGCCGCCGCAACTTTAAGGAACTTTGACTAGTCTTCGAAAATATAGCAATTTGACATTTTCGCAATCATTTTGCTTTTTATAAAAGGAAAATTGTTAGGATGTTAAGGAAATGCTATTCCTAATCCTAAACTACTGGAAATAACCCAAAAAAACTAGCTAGATAATAGATTTCTTAAAATAAAAAAAAAAATACACACACACACATACTAGAGAATAGCGAAAAGCAAATAAGATAGTTCATTTCTTTCATTGATACCTCAACATTGTAACTCCATATTAAATAGCAATCCTGTGTATCAAAAAAAATAAAAAATAGCAATCCTAATGAATAACAACTCAACAAATATGATCGTCCTATTATTTAAAGGGAAATAAAATAAATAAATATTTAAAAATAAATCTTTAAACCACTTAATCATCTTTCTTGTTGGCTTTCTTTGGCCCATTTTAACATAAATACCAGAATAATACTACATGTACTCCGTTGCCTTTTGTACAAAAATTGTGCATTTTTTTTATAAATTACCAAAATCAATAGATTTTAAAAATTTATAAAAATGGATAAATATTTTTTTAAAAGAGGATTTTAAGATGAAAAAATTGTGGTTTCAAAAAGACAATTTTATGTTTCTAGTTTTTTTCATTATTTTATAAAAGAAATCGTAGTCACTTTTAACTTGCCACAAATTGTTTCACTACATAAGAAATATACAAATGTCCATTTTGTGGTGATTAAAAAAGTCATTTATGATATTTTTAATCATCACATTTAAAAAATAAATAAAAAAGTAAAATCATCTTTTTGTGAAATATGATATTTTTATATTGAAATCGTCTTTCAGAAAAGATGATTTATCTAGTTTCATATTTTTTCATCATTTTCATAATTTATGAAAAAAATTACCTTACTTCGTTCCTGCAAGACAAATGTAATTTTACTTAACTAACTAAATAAATAAAAAGTGAAACAATCATCCAGTACTATAACTGAGACGCAAAACATTTAAAAAAGTTTTAATATTTATTTTAAGTCAGCTTATGACTTTTTGAGGCCTCGCCAGTAACTGGTGTCTTGGAGTAAACTATTATGGTGATCATCACTTTTTCTGGAGATTTCTACATGGTAAGGTGCCAACTGATGACAACCTAAGTTGGCAACTGCAAGTACCATACAATTAGAAATACCTCAAATATATCAATATTGCAACCAAATTAAATTTAAAACCACGATCATGGTGATGCAGCGAAGCACTAAAAAGGATCATTTACATGTACATCTGTAATTTCAGCAGCACTGTCAGGATTTTTGTCTTTTCAATTGTAATCACGCTTAAATTATATTTATGGTAAAGGATTACCATGTGTTTATATTTCCGGTTAATATTTATGCATGTGACATATATATTAGTAAGGTGGAGTTTAACCCTTTTGAACATATATATTAGCATGGAGATTATTATTGCTGGCAACTCTGAACTCTCCAAAGCTTTGTTTTTATTCGATCAATCCATATAGTACTCTTGAATATACATTATTGATTTATTCTGACTTTTGGTGGCATTGGAACGCTGATTTATATAAAATCAAAAGGATAACTTTTTTTTATTATCTCAATTCTACGTTCAACAAACATATTATCAAAATAAAGACTTAGGATAATGAGTCTCTCTCACCTTTTTTATATGAGAACTACTCATTTTTAATACGTTTTAAAACTCATTTAAAAATTTAACTCACCAAATTCCATCAATGGATGTAATCATTTTTAACTGTAGTTTTTAAAAATGGATAAATCTTGTCCAGAAGAATAATAGTCTTGTCCAGAAGAAGAATCGTAGCATCCCACACTTCAAAAAACAAATTGTGAGCTATATGGACAAGTTCTTTTCTTGCAAGTGATGGACACCATACAAGTTTCCCTTTGAGATTAAACATTCCTACTTCTAAACCTGAATTATCATTCCTTGAGCTTAGATCATTATAATACGGACTAATTTGATTTGATTTAGAAAAAGTGTTCAAAAGAATATTTGAATTTATTTTAAAACAATTTCCATGTTTAGAATGCTATGCCCAAGCCCAAGTCCCTATATTGCCATAAGAATACTCATGTTTCTAGTGCTTCTGAAAATGGGCTGTTATTTTCTCATCAAATATGATTTCTGCACCCTTGTAGTGTATGTTTGGTAGAGTAGAAAAAAAGATATGAAAATTTTGAATTAAAGTAATGAGTAAATTGCATTCCGGAATGGTTACACTTAACACCTTTTGGCTTGTGGAGTGACCAATATCCAAGGTAAAAAAAAAAAAAAACATTCTGAAAAGGTGCAAGAAACAAATTTTGGAGTACACTAAGCAACAGCCCTGAAAATGCTGCTAGGCCCAAAAGACAATAGTTTAGAAACCAAAGGCATCGAAGGAAAAAAACAAAAAGGCAAGGTTAGATTATGTTTACTATATTGAGTAAGTACTTAGTGACTAAGTGTCTGGGAATAGTTTGTTATTAATTATATGTTGGATATTTAGGATTAAGTGTCTTAGCATTCTAAGGGTATATATATAGAGAGGGAGATCAAATTACATCAATATAACTTTTAAAAAGTTACATCAAATTCTAACTATTGATTCTAATTTTATTTAACAATCCTAATTAACAACTAAAGTTACTCACGTGACTACACCACCTAAATCCCTAAACAAGTCTCTTAATTGTAAAACTAAAACGCTCTCAAAGTAAATAATATATATTTGATAGTATATATTGTTTACTTTGAGAGTATTTTAGTTTTACAATTCATGTAGAGACTTGTTTAAGGATTTAGGTATAATCATGTGAGTAACTTTAGTTGTTAATTGGAATCATTAGATTAAATTAGAATGAACCATTAGGATTTAGTGTAAAAAAGTTATATCGGTATAATTTAATCTTCTTTTATATATATATATATATATATATATATATATATATATATATATATATATATATATATATATATACAGAGATGAGGTATATTGTAGAGATATAATGAAATAAGTTATATTGAAGAATAAGTAGTAAAATTTAAATTTGCATAATCGTAATAGTACTAAAAAAAATTAAAATTAAATAATAAATTAAATATGTTTTTTTATACTTTTAATATATTTATTTCTCAGCTTATTATCTAAAAATAGATTTTCTATTTTATTATCTGATATTTTTAAATTTTTACTTTTTATATTTGTTGTTAATTTTGATCAATTAATTGATAACGCGAGACTTTATTAGCTTGATTAACATGCCTTCAAAACTCATACCTGCAACGAATAAAAATGGATGGGGCTATATGCGAATTTCCCCACTTCTTGTAATAGGCTAAGGTCATAACTAATTTAACTATATTTCCCTTGGTTCTGTCTTTCTTTTCCTATAAACTAAAATCCTCACATTCACAAACGAGTTTGTAACTAAGCTCCATAGATATATAGATATAAACAACAGATAGGTCAAAACTTCATCATGCTGTGCAGCAACATGGAGGCTGAGATACATTTCAGATTTAGAAATGGAAAAATGTTCAAAGATCTTTCCAAACATTAAAGTCGGTACTAGAGGCATTATAGCTTATAACATTGTCTTGACATCCTATAAAGAAGATACTCCGAATGGAATCAATGTTCACTAAAGCATGCGCTTTGTGAACTGGACTTGCAGCTACAGCAATCTCATCTCTGCCAAGGATCACTTCAGCATAACCATTATCTTCATCGATGTTCTCTAACTGCAAAACAAACATGTTGCAACTCATGAATAACAAATTCATGCGAAATATAAGTGTTCTAACACAGGGAACCTGTGAATTCGACATTGGATCTGAATAAATTATTCATTATTGATCAAGAGTCTGAATATTTTATGGACTTATATTATGTGTCATTGGGAACATATGATAATAAAAAAAAACTTCTATTTACAATAAATTATTATTAAATTAAAATTAATTATATAAATATGATTTACGTTTGAATATATTAAGCAAAGAAACTTCTAAGAAGTTTTTATTTTAAAGATAATTTATTTTATTTGAATTGTTAAACAAAATTAACTTTTTATGATAAATTATGAAAACAATAACTAATTTTGTATTCAATAAATTCATATGTAGAAAATAAAATGACTAAAATTAATAACCAATAATCATAATCTCTAAAGTAATTTTTTTTATCATAAAATAAATTAATAATATTCATTTAAAAAGAGTTTAATTTATAAAAATTTCTACACTATGAACTAATAATCATCTAAAAAATTATAACAGTTGTGACTTCTAAAACATTTACTAAAAAAAAAAAAAAAAAAACTAAAGAATTGGCATGGTAATCATGTTAAGTTCGTTTGTATAAATGAAACTATGTATCCAGTGACGAGTACGTATTGTAAGTGGGATTAGTTTGTAAACCAGTAAGTTGGAAGGCACCCATGTTCATTGATCGACACGACAAAAAAACATTGTTAGAACAAATATATATATATATATTTTTTATAAATATAATTATTAATTATTCATTAAAATCAACAAATTCAGCAAAAACATTTGATTACAAGTTAATGTTTACTGAATAATAATTGTGAGTGGAAGGATTACCCTAAACTTGGTAGCAGCGCCCCAAATGAGGAAAGTCTCATTACAATCGTGGTGTCTGTGATTCGCTCTTTTGTTCCCCGCCCTAATTTCTCCCACGTGAAGCGACGCACACGTCACTGCTCCACCTGCACTTTCAGAAATACCCTTCTCAACCCAAAAACGACGCCGTATTCCAATTGCATCTAACAACAATGGTACCTGAGAGGCCGGAAGCGAGGGCGAGAGCGATGGGATCGAAGATCCAACCGCGGTTGTCCTTAGCAACCTCGGAAGCGTCGAACCTAACGAGGTTGGCCCTGATGTCTGTGTGGGAGGAGTGAGGGGGGGCGTAGGAGTAGGACACGCGCTGGAGGCGGAGTGAGATCCACGCGAGGAAGAGGAAGAAGGCCAGGACGAAGGGGATGGAGTGGGGCCTCTGTAGGAACCACGTCACCACCGAAGACATTGTGTTGCTGCTGCTGTTCCTATCTCATCCTGCACAAGAGAACACACTGCCTCCTAGTCTTTTCTTTTATTATCTTCTCTGCTTTTTCCTGTGGATGAAATTCTGCACCGTAATTGGAAACAATGTTTCTTAATAATCAAATATAAAATTTGGTTAAAATAATAATAATAATATACAAAATATGGATACTTCAAAATTTAAATTTGTGAAATATCAAGAGGACCATTGTTTCACGCATTATTTTTTTAATTTTAAGAATATTTTTATTGAAAATGTAATATGAGAATGTTTTTTGTACGAGGAGATCGAGAAGTCAAATAAGTATTTCATATATATTCATCAATCAAAACTTAATTATAAATTATTTGGTTAAAGAATATATATATCTTTTTCAATATCATATTTAAAGTAATGGCTAAGAATGGATTCACATCGCAATGATGTGATATTGATAATGTGACATTCGATCTCTCACGTCGTTCCCTAAGGTATTTGTTTTCATATAAAATCTAAATAAATATAAATTTAAGAGAATTTAAATAAATTTTTACATAAGAACAAATAAAACAGAAAATTTTAAATTTTAATTCTACGTTAATATTTCCAAATATTTTTTTTATATAAATGGCAACATTAAAATTTGAGCTTAAAACATTACATAAATAGTAACTCGTCAATTCAATAAAAATTAATCATAGTGAATTAAATAAAACATCAAAACATCACAATTATTTTAAGTTATTAAGATGTTAAGTATATTGTTGAAGAAAAAAAATTACAGCTGTATGTGTGTGTATCTTTCTCACTTTTATAAAAATAATTTGCTTGTTAAACTATGAATATGTAAATGAGATTTTGATTAGTGGTTAACAAACATTGCAATGTTGGTTAGCTCATATGGTTAGTTTGGCAGAACGTGGACTCATGGTAGATCTTGTGTGTGTGTGTGTGTGTATCTTTCTCCCTTTTATAAAAATAAATTGATGAATTTGTTTTTATTAAGGGCGAAAGGCATTTGAATTTAATGTAATGCCACTGATCCTTGTAGGTTCCAGCAGCCTCCTGGACCAATATTCCATCTTCAATGCTGGGTTTGGAGACTGTTATAGGAAGTGTTGATCACTTGGTTTTGAGGATTGTCTAAATGGTAAATTCCGTAAATATGATTTGCCTTTCTTTTCACATTTATTACCTACTTTGAAAATTTTGATTTCTGAGTAGGTGGTTCTACATTATATATTGAAATTATGCTACATTAAAGTGGTGTGGTTGTTATGCTTCATTTTCTGAATTAATATGAAATATTATAATTATGCTTCATTAACATTGGACATGAAATATTTTTTTTGACATCTTGGACCTTTTCTTTTATCTAAGATTTGGAAAGAACTTGTTCTCCAAACC
>PYAF01003184.1:958444-988670 GCA_007407185.1 Glycine tomentella
AACATTGGACATGAAATATTTTTTTTGACATCTTGGACCTTTTCTTTTATCTAAGATTTGGAAAGAACTTGTTCTCCAAACCTTGAACCAATATTATCAATTGTTTTAGGAATATATTATGCTTGTAGGAATAACTGAATAAGAATTTTTTTTGGGCTGTATATTATCAACTGTTTTGGAAGTATATATGTTTGTAGGAATAAATGAATAAGAATTAAATACCTTTTTATTTTGAGATGACTGTAGTCTTGTTGATCATTGCGATAAATTTTTTGTTACATGGTTTGGGCATCTAAAGAGGAGTTTACAATAAAATCTTCAAAGTCGATTCAAACAAATTGAGAATATGTGTTGATATTGAAACTTTGTGTTGTGGTTAAAGACTTAGAGTCTGTTTGGATACAATGTTAGAAGAACTTTTGATATTGAAACTTTGTGTTGTGGTGTATGTGTGTGTATCTTTCTCCCTTTTATAAAAATAATTTGCTTGTTAAACTATGAATATGTAAATGAGATTTTGATTAGAGGTTAACAAACATTGCAATGTTGGTTAGCTCATATGGTTAGGCTGGCAGAACGTGGACTCATGGTAGATCTTGTGTGTGTGTATCTTTCTCCCTTTTAAAAAAATAGATTGATGAATTTGTTTTTATTAAGGGCGAAAGGCATTTGAATTTAATGTAATGCCACTGATCCTTGTAAGTTCCAGCAGCCTCCTGGACCAATTCCATCTTCAATGCTGGGTTTGGAGACTGTTATAGGTAGTGTTGATCACTTGGTTTTGAGGATTGTCTAAATGGTAAATTCCGTAAATATGATTTGCCTTTGTTTTCACATTTATTACCTACTTTGAAAAATTTGATTTCTGAGTAGGTGGTTCTACATTATATATTGAAATTATGCTACATTAAAGTGGTGTGGTTGTTATGCTTCATTTTCTGAATTAATATGAAATATTATAATTATGCTTCATTAACATTGGACATGAAATATTTTTTTTGACATCTTGGACCTTTTCTTTTATCTAAGATTTGGAAAGAACTTGTTCTCCAAACCTTGAACCAATATTATCAATTGTTTTAGGAATATATTATGCTTGTAGGAATAACTGAATAAGAATTTTTTTTGGGCTGTATATTATCAACTGTTTTGGAAGTATATATGTTTGTAGGAGTAAATGAATAAGAATTTAAATACCTTTTTGTTTTGAGATGACTGTAGTTTTGTTGATCATTGCGACAAATTTTTTGTTACATGGTTTGGGGATCTAAGGAGGAGTCTACACTAAAATCTTCAAAGTCGATTCAAACAAATTGAGAATATGTGTTGCTATTGAAATTTTGTGTTGTGGTTAAAGACTTAGAGTCTGTTTGGATACAATGTTAGAAGAACTTTTGATATTGAAACTTTGTGTTGTGGTGTATGTGTGTGTATCTTTCTCCCTTTTATAAAAATAATTTGCTTGTTAAACTATGAATATGTAAATGAGATTTTGATTAGAGGTTAACAAACATTGCAATGTTGGTTAGCTCATATGGTTAGGCTGGCAGAACGTGGACTCATGGTAGATCTTGTGTGTGTGTATCTTTCTCCCTTTTAAAAAAATAGATTGATGAATTTGTTTTTATTAAGGGCGAAAGGCATTTGAATTTAATGTAATGCCACTGATCCTTGTAAGTTCCAGCAGCCTCCTGGACCAATTCCATCTTCAATGCTGGGTTTGGAGACTGTTATAGGTAGTGTTGATCACTTGGTTTTGAGGATTGTCTAAATGGTAAATTCCGTAAATATGATTTGCCTTTGTTTTCACATTTATTACCTACTTTGAAAAATTTGATTTCTGAGTAGGTGGTTCTACATTATATATTGAAATTATGCTACATTAAAGTGGTGTGGTTGTTATGCTTCATTTTCTGAATTAATATGAAATATTATAATTATGCTTCATTAACATTGGACATGAAATATTTTTTTTGACATCTTGGACCTTTTCTTTTATCTAAGATTTGGAAAGAACTTGTTCTCCAAACCTTGAACCAATATTATCAATTGTTTTAGGAATATATTATGCTTGTAGGAATAACTGAATAAGAATTTTTTTTGGGCTGTATATTATCAACTGTTTTGGAAGTATATATGTTTGTAGGAGTAAATGAATAAGAATTTAAATACCTTTTTGTTTTGAGATGACTGTAGTTTTGTTGATCATTGCGACAAATTTTTTGTTACATGGTTTGGGGATCTAAGGAGGAGTCTACACTAAAATCTTCAAAGTCGATTCAAACAAATTGAGAATATGTGTTGCTATTGAAATTTTGTGTTGTGGTTAAAGACTTAGAGTCTGTTTGGATACAATGTTAGAAGAGTTTTTGAGAGCTTATCTACTGAAAAAAACACTATATTTTCAATAGAAAAGCTCTCAAAAGCATTTCTGACTTGTATCCAAAGAGGTCCATTATCAAACTTAAAAGATAAGGCTTTCTTTGCAACAGCAGAGAGAGTGTTCCTGATTCCCTCATCATAAATTGGAATGCAACAAATGATTATTATGAGAGGATGAACGTTAAGCAAGCTTATTATATGTCTATGGAGTATCTACATGTTCATATTGAGTTTTCTTTATTGTGATAGATATCATTTTTATTCCAAATGATTACTAATATTAATTACTAATATTCCACCGAGTTTTCTCTTACAGAAACAAACTTGTAACTAAACCTAGGATGTAAATTAAGCAATTGCCTAATGTGTCACATTCTGAGATGTTGTTCCTTCCACTAGCAAGCTGGTCTACCAACCATTTGCAGTCTCTCTCAAAAATAACTTCTTGATATGGCAACTCTTCCATCCATCTCAAAGCTGCTAGCAGTGCATATGCCTCCCCCTTTTTGACCTCCATCACCTAATCTAGCCAACCAGTATGAGGCTGAATGACAAAAAGAGCCTTTGTCGTCCCTCAAACAAGAACCAAATCCCGTTTTCCTACTGTCATGAAAGAATGCAACATCGATGTTACAGTTGACAACTCCCAAAGTTGGTTTACTCCATAAAGAATCAGATGTAATGGTTGAAGCCTGAACTTGGAACCCGAGCACATGTTTTACTGCTTAGAATTGGAAAAGTTGACTATCATATAAGTGAGGGAAAAGACCCATAAACTTGAATCTTCAGGTTTTCGGTAAAAGTATGGTGTCAAGTTCACTTATGTAGTTGTTCATGGTCGGGTATAAATTTCCTCGGTTACACAACAATTGATATAAGAGCTGATGGTTCGACTTGGTGACTGATTTAGATGAGTAGCGATGATATATCTCTTGTATTATTGACTACCTTAAAACCAGCTCCAAAAAGGACTCGACCATATCTATAACAGGTTCAATCAAAGACCATAAGCCAACGTGTTCTGATACCAACACACTTCTAGGACATGTGATAAAATAATGAAAAGAGTTTTCCAAAATTTGTTCATATAATAAACAAATGGCAGGGCAAGGAATATCTCAAGATTGTAATTGAATTCTTATATATAAGAAGCTTCGACATGCCTTCCAAAGGAAAATGGAAAACTTTTGCCTTACGAGGTACCTCAAGATTCCGAAACAATGTCCAATCTCCAACTACATAAAATTGAGTAATCCCTCCAAAGTGCTCCATAAAAAAGTTGATATGAAGATTCTTTTATCTCCCTCAACCTTTAATACCATAAGAACCTAGAAAATTTGCTCAACCACCTATTGTGGAACCAAGGTTGATATGAAGATGGGGTTCCACCATAGGGTTCTAGGAACCAATAGATCATGCACCGTCATATTGGATACTACCTCATGAGAAGCAAGACCAATTGAGAAATTGTCCGTCCCCCTAAGCCATGGTAGCTGCCACATATCAATTTGCTTCCCTTTAGCTACACGCCATCTCAGACCCAATTTAATCAACTCTCGAGAGCTCCAAATGCTATGCCAGATATGACTTAGACTATGATCAATATTCGAGTCCAAGAAATTCCCATGAAGGAAGTATTTAGCTTTGAAAAACCTTGATATGCCAAATGAAACCTTGTTTTCCCACACACTTTCAAACTTCTATAGGAATACCATATGAACCAATGGCTTTATCCTTATTTATCCCTTTTAAGGTCTTTTTTTTTTTTACCTCTTCAATGTGAATTTTACTATAATAATTCAAATTTATTTCCTTATCTTGTATTTCTAGCCCCTTTATGTTAGTACCCGAACCTTGTCTATCATTAAATTTTTTTATAAAAATAATTCTTTCATCTCGCTTTAATATCTCTTGAAGGACTAAAAATGATGCATTTTTATTTTAGAAAAATGAATAATGAATATTTTATAAGTAGAAGGACAAAAAATGAATATTTTTTAAGAAAAAACTAAAACTGAATTAAAAAAATTGTAGAGGAAAAAACAGACATATTTTCTCCTTTGATTCCCAAAGTAGGCAGAAAAAGTGAGTATTTAACGGGCAAGTCACAAGCCAATAGTCGAAGATACGGACGCTGCTGCTATCGAATACTCGGATAAGGAGGGTAAGGGCGGTGCAGTGCAGTACTTCAATCCCCTTTTCTCTCTTCTCCTTTTATTTCATCACTCTCTTCGTTCCTTTTTTTCTTCTCCGCAATTTTCCATTTTCACACTTTTCGCGTAAGGTTTAGTATCTCGCAGTTATGATTCTCGAACATTTTACCTTTCCATGCATATATTTTGTACATTATTGTTGTGAATTCATGTTACATTTCGTAATTGTGCTGCCGAATCTTTTGTTAATGATATCTACTGTTTTAATCGGTTAGGTTTTCTTGGTGTTTTGTGGAATATGCAATAGAACACAATTATTTTCTTGTTCTGATTTTTCTTTCTTTCTATTTTCCAATGTTGTGTTTTTAGAACATCTTTTCGATGGCGTCCCAAATTACCCGTGAGTGGTCTGGAATCAATACATTCGCACCTGCTACCCAGACTAAGTTGCTTGAACTCTTAGGAAAACTTAAACAAGAGGTTTTATTTTTATTTATTACTCTCTCAAATTATACCTAATTGTGCTTATTTATGTTTATATTTTACTGTTGATACATGCTTCTTTTTTTTCTGCTGTGTGACTTTCATGTTTGTTATGCTGTAGAATGTGAACTCCTTGACTATACTTGTGATGGGAAAAGGTGGTGTTGGAAAATCTTCAACTGTGAACTCCATCATTGGGGATAGAGTGGTTTCGATTAGTCCTTTCCAGGTATGAGATGATACTTTCCTGTGATGTTCTATGGATGGTTATTGTGTTGTTGTCCGATTATAATGTTTGTTCTTTTGTTGCAAAGTCGGAAGGGCCAAGACCCGTCATCGTGTCGCGATCAAGGGCTGGTTTTACATTGAACATCATTGACACTCCTGGTCTCATTGAAGGGGGATACATCAATGATATGGCACTTGATATAATAAAACGGTACACATGCATAATTGCTTATGTTTAACATGTAACACTTCACCTGTAAAGCATGTATTTGATCTTAAAAAAGTGATTTACTGTGTCTGTCCTTTCTACTTACCCCTTTTTTCCCCCTTGTTTTGTGGGAATCTGTGTTTGTTTGAGTAGTTTCCTTCTGAACAAGACCATAGATGTACTGCTTTATGTGGATCGCTTGGATGTGTATAGAGTGGACAACTTGGATAAGGTAGTCGCCAAAGCTATAACAGATAGTTTTGGAAAAGGAATATGGAACAAGGCTATTGTAGCACTCACACATGCCCAGTTCTCTCCACCAGATGGATTGCCTTATGATGAATTCTTTTCACAAAGATCCGAGTCTCTCTTGAAGGTTCTTAGGTCAGGTGCCAGGATAAAGAAGGAAGCCTTTCAGGTATTCATCTCTGTAAATGGAATCTTATCCTTCAAATGCATCTAAGTTTGCCAAAGTTGTATAAGCATCAGAAGCTAAAGTGTTTAGATTTCAGTGCTCTGTTCCCTGAATGGACACGTAGTTGTCAATCCCATATAGTGGGGCAGAGCGACCAACCTCAAAACTGCTATAGTGGGGATGGCAGTTAGCCAGATGAATGCAATTTTGAAGATTGTAGATACAAGCTGTATAATTTATATTACCCCTATATAAATGCTCAAATATAAGAAGTTACACAAAGTGAAAAATATATTCATAATAAATAATCAAGAGTCAAATTCTTAAGCTATACAGTATTCACACAAGTTAGTAACAATAAGTCTTAAGTCAAATAAATTTAAGCCTCCAAGTGGATGATATGATAACTGTGTCAAGGGTAACCAATGAAGTAAAAAAAGTCAGAAGACTCAGATCTTTGACCAACGAAGATAGGGCAGAGTGGTGAGCAGGTTCAACAGAATGAGGGTTTAGAAAAGAAAAAAAGGGTGAGTGACGGAACAGAGTCAGAGAAAGGGTTGTACCTTTTTGTCACTTCTCAGAAGACTTTTTGTGAGAACTGAAAGTAGTGGATGTGCAAACTATCAACATAACAGTTTGTGCAAAACCAAGAAGTAGGTATGTTTCGGCAAACACTTGGTATGGGGGGTTCTTATTGAAACAGGTGAGAGAGCAGTGTATGTTGTGGAATAAAGCTTCAAAGAAGGTTTTGAATGCTGTTCTTATGAAAAAAGGGATGGAATCATGAAATAATCCCAAAAGATTGGGCAAGGGGCAAAAACTTTTTTTTACCCCTATTTAGCAGTGGCTGCAACAACTGTGAATTGCCATGATTTTGAGCATTATTGTGGGTATGACACACGACACAGTAACCCTCTGGTGCTGCAGTTTCTGTAGCAGGGATCAGCTGCAATGCAACACTACATTGTGAAAGCGCTGCTATTGATAACCATGAATGGGAAGTAAAAGATTGGCCATTCAGTTGACCATGTTTTCCAAAGGCCACGGGAAGTAAACATAGTGGTTAAAACTTAATAGTGTGCTATAGTGATGTAGCAGTGTGGAGCAGCCAGAGGCTGCTAATCTGGACTCCAGTGGAGAGTTGTGTTGCAGGAGTCTCAGCTACCACTACTGTTGACCTAGGAAAATCCATTCACTACACTTATTATTTGTCGGAAAGTGGTCCTTTTTTTCTTTTGATATTTCAGACTTTATTTAAAAGAAAGGCAGTGACCCAGTCTATTTCTGTTGTGAGAAGTTGAGAATGATCATTTGACTAAACAGCAGCACTGGTGAAGAGCACCTCCGTTTCCAGGAAACTCACAGCTCCAATGTTAGTTTTGGTAGTTTCCAAATTTTTGGTGAACATTCACCTTTTTTCTGCCCTTCTGTTCTGTTCTCTCCAACGGAGCTCTCTGTCCCTTTCTTTCCAACAAGCTTTCTCTGTTCTCTGTCCGACAGACCATCACAAGTCTTTCATTTCACTGCTCTGTGCTTTTCCTTTTTTCCCCTTGTCTTCTAAGTTCTGATGAGTTTTGACCTCATCAGTGTTCTGTATTTTTTTTTATTTCTTGACCTATGTTGTTACCAACTTGTGTGTTTAGCTCAAGACTATGATTTTTTACTATTAATTATAAATTATAAATGTATTTTAATTTTAGGTAATTTTTTATTTTTTGAGCATTTATATATGTGTACTATAATTTTTTTAACTTGTTATATAGTCTGCACCATGTGGCTGCCCCGTTGGCTTTTTCTTGGATGTTAATTGTTAGGGGAGTCAAAATTTAAAGGTTTTGGTTGGAGGTGAGGACTGCAAAGCTTTATTGATTGGGACATGCTGTATGGTCTATCTGGTTGAAGTGAAATATATGGAATTTCAAGGAGACGTATTATCCTCTATGAAGCCCAGATAATTAATAGAAGATGGGTATACGATATGGCATGGAAATGGTGATGCAATAAATTCTTAAAAATTTAAAATACAATATGCCAACATGCAACACAGTTATAGAAAATATAATTAAATTAATGCTAAATAGTTGAAGAAAAAAATTTACAGCTGTATGTGATTTGTTTCAATGGTCAATGAAGTTGATGCATCGATAGTCAGTGAAGATGTGAATAGATGCAATATGTGAGACTAGAGGATGTAAGACAAGTGATATTGCAAGATACAGAACATAAACAATGTGTGAGACCGAAGTGTATCGACTAATAAATTTTAAAAGAAAAAAAAATGAAGGATGCCCCCTGGATAAATAATTGGGATTCATAGCTTATCCTTATTTTGTTATGGGACAGAATTTTCTTTTTGGCTTTTCTTTCATTTTAAACTCTAGTCTAAACACATTGTTTCATTCTGGGGATTCATTTGATAGATATTTTGTAGATTGGGAGAGCATCATTTTGTTGTGTAAATTACTTTCCTTGTTGGTTATAAACTTGTATATTTGTTTCTTTCTTAGAAAAAAGTTATATCCAACTTTACTTTTTGTTTGTTTTTTTTTCTTTAAATAATTTGTGTCAAGAATTGCTATCTGGTTCTTTTCACACATACCTCTTTTTATGCACGTGTGTATAACTGATAATTTTCATGCTTATATCTTACTTTTTTGGGGTAAAATCTTAGGCTGCTTCCATTCCTGTTGTTTTGGTCGAGAACAGTGGGAGATGCAACAAAAATGAAAGTGATGAAAAGGTTGGAGATTGACTTCATACAATTTTTTTTGTCTTTTTAATTCATTTATCTTGCATAGTCTGAGAATGGTGTTTCTTGCTGTCAGGTTCTTCCAAATGGGACTGCTTGGATTCCTAATCTAGTCCAAACAATCACAGAAATCGCATTGAACCAAAGTGAGTCTATTCATGTTGACAAGAATTTGATTGAAGGGCCAAATCCAAATCAGAGAGGAAAATTATGGACTCCTCTTGTGTTTGCTCTCCAAGTACGCTCTTGAACTTTGAGGCTTATTTTGTTTTCTCATTATACTAATATACTGACAGAGGAGCAATGATTTCTCTCTTCTCTTGTTTATCTTTATTGTTCCTCTCTGCAGTACTTCCTTATCATGAAGCCAATAAAAGGACTGATCGAGAAGGACATTGCAAATGAGAGAAAGCCAACATGGGAGAGACGCGATGCCGCTTTCCGGAAGAGAGATTTATATTAGCTGTGCTCTTCTGTGCCCATGAAATTCCATTGGTGTTTAGCTTCCTTTGCTGGCACATTCGTTTACTTTTTGTCTGTTCTACGAGTGAACTTGGATGGTTTTTCTTATACTGTAATTGCTAGTAGTCTGCGGCATAGGCAATTGTTTGACTGAGAGGATTGCGTTGTATGAAGGTAAGTTGTTGGCTTTTGCATGATTCAGTTTGTTAATGTTAGTATTTAAATGTCTTGTAAACATAGCTCTAGATGTGGCTACCATCGTTAATAGATATCCTATAAAACTAGCCCGAAGTATTTACTGTTCTATAGAATTGGTTTTAATAAATTAATGTTGAGTTATTTATTGATTAGGATGTATGTTTAAAATTATTTTAATTACAAAGACTTCAATGTGTTATTCTTTTTAGAGAACCACTGCTATTTTTTCCAGTACAAACAATTACGTTTTTTTCGTTACTTACGGTAGATTTATAATTAAATTTATGATATGTTATAAATATTGTTTGCTCTTATTTTTACACGTTTGCTTTTACATTATGTATACAACTAATTAGTGGTTTTAGATCTTAATACATGTTCTTCTATTTTTGTTCAAATACATGTATCTTCTATTATTAAATATAGATAAAGATATATGTACATGAGCTAAAACAAAAGTATGTATAAATATAAAATCACTAATTACTTGTATATATAATGTAAAAACAAATATGAAAATATAAGTATTTGGTATTTTTATTGAAAACAAAGAATTTCTTCACAAAAATTAAAGAGTAAATTATAATCGCATCTCTTGTATTTTTTTTTTTTTGAAATTGTATATGATACCCTTCTTTTTTATACATTATTTTTATCCCATTTTGTTAACGTCATTAATTAATGTCAATTGAAATATTTGAGTATATGAATGTTAGAGTAAATTATATTAACATCCTTTGTATTTTGTCTCAAATTGCATTCGATACCCTTCCTTTAATTTGACTTGGATGGATGAGTCAAGGCTATTGATGTCACTGGTCTCAGTGATGCCAGCGTCTAGGGAACCAGACACAATGGTGTTGGTGACCCAAGCTATGACGGGGGACGAGAAAGTGGTGGAGGTGGATATCACGGTGGGCGCGACGATTATGGTGGTGGCGGTGGCTACGATTGTGTGGTTGCTCCAATGGGATTGGGTGCGCTTGGACACTATATTGGTGGGCAAGGATGATTATGAGGAGGAAGAGATGATGTCGTCGTGGAATAAGGAGGAGAAGAAGGTGATGGTGGTAAGTAAGAGGAGGTTTGTAAAATCAAAAATGTGATTTTGAGAAAGAATGTGAGATTATTTTAAACATAAAATTTTCATTAAAAGTCATATGAATAACATGTGTTCACTTTCTGTTAAATTATTAAACGGTGTTTAGAAGAGATAGGATCTGTGTGTAATATGAGCTAGAAAATTAAGATTTTTTTTTTGCAAGATGCAAAAAAAGAAAAATATCAAGTATAATTTGAAAAAAAGACAGGGGAGTGGAGTGTAAGTGTAATTAACTCAAAATTAAAATAAACAACTAAATGATACAATTTCTCTCGAAAAAAGATTCAACAAAATGCTCACTAGGTTTGGATAGTGACAGTTTGTACAATCGTATTCGTACGTACAAATCACCAATGAAAGATTCAACAAAATCACCAAATTTCATATCTTTATTATAATATAATAATAATATTGTCAAAATAGCAATATAACATCATTCTTATTTTTTATTTTATATAATAAATATTTAAATTAAAATAAAATAAAAAATTCATTTTCCTAATTTATCAGATGATAAATGATTTGAAATAAATTAAAATACAAAATTTATAATACTTTTAAAATATACAACTACCAAATTTTAAGTTCTAGCCAAGTACTGTAATTAGTAATATTATTCTCTATTAATAATATGTTATATATTTGTACAAAGTACCAAAATTGGTACGAAGACACGAATGAAACAAATTATATTAAACAAAATGGTTAAGAAGAAAGAATAAAACAAATACAATTAGAAGTAATTACACAGAATAAAACGATAAACCAAATTATATTAATATTATTAGTCGGCCACACCACACCACAGCTTTACTCCACCACTGCAAGGAATCTTTGGTCTTCGCGAGACTTAAACGGCGTTGATGTCAAAGAGAAGCGACGACAAAACAAATACGCCCAAAGATAGCAGTGACTGAGTGACACGTGACACGCTCGTGGGCCCCACCACCTTGGCTAGCGACAACGTCCCTTTAAAACGCTGCGTCTGTTCAATTCAACGCTGGGATTCATAACCTAACATAACAGAACGGGTCTCTCTCTCTCTCAAATCCAATCATTTCCTGAAAGACAAAAACAAAATAAAAATCGCGTTCAGACACACTCACACTCAAACACAAACACCACCACCAATCCCCAATCTCTAACTTTTCCCGAGAAAATTATAACTTCCATTTTCTTTTCTCCCTCATATACCCGGAAAATATATTCACAGCATTAATTTCGCACTTCGGCACTGCGAACTACGAAGCTCCGTCTTCCTCTGCCAATTCAATCCGTCGTCGTTTTCGCGAATTCCGAATGCTTCGATTTCGGGTTGGAGAATGAGTTCTCCGACCTCTTCTTGGATCTCTGTTCAAACCGTCCCACAATCTCTGCGTTCGGATTCTCTTGTCCAATTTTAACTCTCTCTCTCTCTCTCTCTCTCTCTCTCTCTCTCTCAGGTAAATTTAAATTTGAATTTCCTTTGTTATTAGATTTTTCTAGTTTTGTACTTGCATAGTTTTATTTTGGTGTCCATAAATTGACCTAAGATTTTTTTTTTTTTTTTTTAATTTCCTTTCCTTTAAATTGTATAGTTAAGGGGGTTTGACCTGGGGTTTTATTGATTTGAAGTACATCAATAATGTGTAGGTTGTAGTCAAGGTTCTAAAAAACCATCCTAGAGCGCGATTTTGGCCGCAACATCAAGGTTCTAGCTGTAGTACTGTTGTGGAATTACCAAATAGGGTGGATCAAATTTGATGATTTTGCTTTGTTGTTCTTGCAAAATTCAGCAGGAATTGATTTTTACCAACAGGGTGGATCAAATTTGATGATTTTATTTTGTTGTTCTTGCAAAATTCAGCAGTTGATTCTATTTTCTTGTAAATTGTAGTTAGTATAACTATGTATCACCCAAAGAAGTTTTCTCCGGCTAGCATGGTGCCGCATAAATCTCAAGGTGGTGTTGAGCAGCTTGCAAATGCTGGGGTTTTGGGTGGATCTGCTGTAAAAAACGCCGCTGCACCTGCTGGGGGAAGTGGGAAGCAGCGTTTGAGGTGGACATCTGATCTTCATGACCGTTTTGTCGATGCCATTACACAACTTGGTGGACCAGATAGTGGGTATTTCTTTTCAAAATTGAGAATTTTGAGATTAAAGAACTTCTTCCTCTAGGGAATTTTCTTGGAAATTTATTATTGTCTTGCAAAAGCATGTAGGAAAGAGAAAGTAATAGGGGAATTGTTTTGTCTCATTTTCAAGTATATGCAATGTTGTATGTAAGCCTTACTTAGTTTAGCACATGAATGTGATTTTACTGAAGACTGATCAATTTATTCATCTAACTGTTGAGATAGTTGCTTATTTTGTTAATTGCGTTCCTAGGATTGCATTGAGTTGCATACCAATAGACAATAGTCACAATACCATGTTTGGACTGTGTGAATTGAATTGAATTTAATGTATCCATAAATGAGTATTAATCCTGCTACCTTTTAAATTATAAATGACTCAGAACTTTTATTTTGCCTCAAACACAGTTCACCTTTTTAATGATTTTGAAAGTTATTCAGGAAGTGGCATTTTTTTTTTTTATATAAAAAAAATAGTCAGATCGATGGTCATTCTTGAGTGAAAAAAAAAACTGGCAATGGTAAGTTACATTGGAATAGTTCCTATTATTTCTTTTTTCTGTGGAATCAATTATTAGGCAGCAACGATTGTTATTTGAAACTGCTGGCTCCAACTTTTTGTGCATGCCAGGCAAGCAGACACTACACTTTCCATTCACTTGAATTTTTTTTAATACTTTCAGTGGCTGATTATTTTTATTTGATGTAGATTCATTCATGAAAAATACTACTCTTTTTCTTCCCTTTTTTAATTTGGCTTTTACTTGATGATCTGCAAAAAATTAGCTATATTCCTTGAAATTTTTAAAATTTTTGTTAATTAATTATTTATGGCAGGAGCAACACCAAAAGGTGTTCTTAGAGTGATGGGTGTTGCTGGACTGACCATTTATCATGTTAAAAGCCATTTACAGGTATTATTTTCTGGTTTAATAATTTAGGTTAGTGCACATAAAATTTCAACTTTTTTACATAATTTAACATTGGTTCTAATTCCTATGTGATATCATCATCATATGTAGAAATATCGCCTTGCAAAATACTTGCCTGAATCACCAGCTGATGGTAAAGGTGCCTTGTTTTTTCTTTCCTTCCTTCCCCAAAACAAATTAATTAGAAATAATGTGTCATTTTGACTTCACACTATGAGTTTTGTTGTTTTTTTGTTTTTTAAATATATTTGGACTTTCAGACTCTAAAGATGAGAAGAGGAATTCTGGAGACAGCATTTCTGGCGCAGATTCTTCCCAGTGGGTATCATAATTGTTTTCCTTAGATAATTTATAACTCCTTAAATGTGCTCTTCTTCTAACATTTTAATTAAACCTTTACTGCCTGCAGGGGAATGCCAATCAATGATGCCCTAAGAATGCAGATGGAGGTTCAGAAACGTCTGCATGAGCAGCTTGAGGTTCGGCACCTGATCTTACTACTTTTCCTAATTGCTGAAAGAGAACACTATTTAGCCTACAAACACTTACTTTTCCCTCTTGTTCATTAATGATTTTGGTTAGAAGTTTAGAAAGAGTTATATGCTAAAAGAGCAAAAAAGAAACAAAAATAATGATGATGCTTACTAATCTGTAAGCTAGCAATAGTGCAAAAATAATGGGTTAAGAATAATATGCAATAAATACTTCCTGTATCTCCCTGATGATAGCCTACACATCATTCCTCTTCTGTTTAGAGTTCATACCATACACACAAAGTTTTTACAAGTATCTAATTTTCTCAGTATGTCTTGATTTTGCCTGTTGTATGATTAAACTTGGATACTCTACCTCAGCCATCCTTTTTCTTTTTTTGTATCATTTCCTTAACAAAGTCAGCCATTGACAAATTAAGTCAATTTTGTTTGTTATTACAGTATGAATGATTTTTTTTTTTTTTTTTTTGTTGATTGAATGAAATTGGAACATATGTCATTTATCTTAAAGAGAAACAACTGAATAAGTTTTCATATGGTTGACGAGTGATTGGTCTAAATTTAACTTACAATAGAAATTTCATATGTCACTAATAATTTGAGATGGGTCAATCTTTACATCAATGATTTAATATTTAGTTTCAAACTCATTTATTTTTCTTCATTTACCAAAACTTTTATACAGTCAGTAAGTACATTGGGAGTAAATAGAAGGCACTGCGTAATTGTTTGACCTGTAAATTTTATGTATTTCTTTGAAATATGCCAATTATGTTAATCTTTATGTGAGTCATGCATTTTTTGCTGGCTGGGTGAACCCATCACATATACTTTAATAAGTCTTTTGACGAAGAGGAATAATTAGCTTCTAGTAAACCAATAATAAGATAAATGCTACTTGTTAAGTTTCATAGTATTGTGCTTCTATTGAAGGAAAAAATAATAGTATTGTGTTCCTATGAGTAAGCATTTCTGATAATGATAAAGTCTTTCATCTTTTTCAACGATATTCCAGGTTCAAAAGCAATTACAAATGAGAATTGAAGCACAGGGTAAATACTTGCAAAAGATCATAGAGGAACAGCAGAAATTAGGTAGTACCTTGACAACCTCGGAAACACTCCCTTTGTCCCATGATAAGCAAAATCATCCTCAGTCAGAGGCTTCTGGATCTAGTGATGCCCTTGCAAGCACTGTGTCTCCACTTAAAAAACAGAGAATCGATGATGGTTCCAAGGATGGCTTCACTGCTTCCCAAGTAAGAAAGACTGCACAAAAGGATGACTGCAATGTTGGTCAGTTGGATCCAAACTTGTATGATGATGCTGCGTTTGGATTTGATTTGGAGACAAAAAAGGATGAAGATAATGAGAGTGGACAGTAAGAACTAGGTTCCATTTGTAGGTCAATGTGTTTCACCGTAATGTGTAGTGTATTTTTCGGGTAGAAAATACAAATCATGCTTTGTAAATTAAATTTCACGCAATCCATTTGTAAATATTAATGTAGATATAGATGCATTCTTCTCTCCCGGTTTGAGAGTCATAAAACACTGCACTCTCCACCCAACAGAAATGTTTTGACATGCATTACACGTGTGGTCATGGATGATGAATGTTGGGTGGAGGATTGTTGTCGATGTTCAGGTTGCTATGGTCTTGGTCAATATCAAAGGTATCAATTAGCTGATGACCACATTGGTTGATCCTTGTAACCAACCTAATCATGGGAGACTGGCTTGGTTCTTTTTGTTGGAGATAGTAATGACTAGCTTCCCTTGATATTAATCATTTAATTTAATTATGTATCTTCTTCGGGGTTAATGTTGTTTGGCATATTTAGACTCAAGAATGTGATGCTATCTAACCTATGAGTAACGTGATATCGTCTTCTGCCGTCCTCGTACAAATCCTGTTCCTACTTTTTTTATAGTAGAAGTATTGCCGTCAATACTTATCGTATAAAGTAGTAGAAGGATTTGTAGTAGAACGGAGTAGAAATATTTAGAATCCTAACCCATAAAATAAAATAAAATTGTTAAAATATCAATATGACTAACTGAGAAGCTGGTAACTATTCTTTTAACTTAGACAATCTATTTTGTATATTAAACTTATCTAGTGTCTGTTTGGATACGAAATTAATTTTTTTTTTAAAAGCTTGAGAGCTTTTATATTGAATAAAAAAATATTTCTATTAGAAAAACTTTCAAAAATATTTATATTTCAAAAATTCTATATTTAGTCTCTTTAAAAAACCTAAATAAAAAACATTTATACTTTGTGTTTTTTACCCAAGTTTTTGCATAATCTATTTTATATCATTAACGTAGAATGAAACTTGCATATTCACAAGCAATGGATGTCTGGAACTATAATCAATTTCATGCCCTTTTCCTGGAAAGTGGTGGGAGGAGCCATATACTTGTCATCAAGGGATGAAACATACAGTTACAACATACTCGAACTACATGTGAATGGAAATATTGGGATGTTGGCAGTTTCAGATTATATGAATGTGGTAGTTGATGATAGTTCTGATTGGTTTGATAATTTGATTAGAGTGGTTTAGCTTTATACTCTCTCTAGTTCTGGTAGGAGTATAAGGAAAAAAAATCACACATTAATTAATTACATCAGTTTTAATTAAAAAATATTTTTTTTATCAATTTATCTTTAATTGGAATTTAATATCATAGATAATAGTCATTAAAACTAGCACCTCAATTAAATAAAGAGTACTTTAGACATTAAATAAGGTAAAATTAGTTGAAATTTTCTTATATTTTTAAAAAATATTTTTCTTATATTTAGGTATATTTAAGACCAGAGGGATTAATAAATAGATAGTATATGTATTGAGAGTTTCAAGAATTTTACACTTTTATTAATAAATTTATTGATTTTTATAATTATTATTATAAAATCATATTACTGTAACAAATATTTTTAATGGCTGACTGTCTAAAATTTTTTACACTAATCTATAAGGTATTCAGAATTTTTTAATGTTGCTCACTGGTATATGTCTTTAAATTGCTTGGAGATATGCCTGGACCCCACTTCCAACGAAGCTACCAAAAAGTAATGCTTCAGACAGTCCATTATTGATCTCATATTCAACACTTACACCAATTTAGTAATTGACATTACTGTTCAGTGTTCACAGTTCACTAATTATTTCATGATAAGATAATATAACATTATTAATGGCCGTTTCTTTGTTTAGTGTAGTGCTGTCCCTCTTCTTCATCTTAACAATCCTTTAATTTGTATGCAGGCATACTCCTACATTCAACAGTAATTATTCAAACATAAATTGTGTACTGTACTTATTTGACCAAAAAAATGTTTAGAAATTTTTAAATAAAATCCCATGAAGTTTATCACATTTGCACTCCACTCTACAGGTTTATAGGAAAAAAAGTTGAAAGTGTTATCATTTTTTGTTTTTGTTTTACCGAATAAAAGATTTTATTCCACTTTATACTAACCCTTTCATCCTCCCGAAACAGGCACAACCTAAAAAACTTCAAACAATTGAAAAAATTCCAATGGAACAGTGATTCGCTAACTTGGCAAACCTACTTCGGCCCTATGAAGTCCGAAGAGTATTTGGCTGGCTATTCGCAAACTTAATTTTAAATTATTTTAATAAAGTTGATTTTAGTTAAAATTAATTTTGAAGTTATTTATGTTTTGAAAATTTAATCTCACAAATGATGTTTAAACTTAAGAAATTAGTATAGAACCAAAATGTTTAACTGCTTATAGCAAATGCAATCAAGTAATGATAAGTTGCACTGCATTCCCCCACAGACAATAGGACATAAGAAAAAGGACAAAACTTAAGTGCAATATTATAGATGTTCTTGTTTCTGTTCTTCAATTAAAATTGAAATTTCATCCCAATAACATGTATCAACCTTTAATTCCGACCTTTGAAGCATAAGTTACTAACATCTATAGTCCTGCGCCTAAGTTTTGTCCTAAGAAATGGTAGTAAAGCTATGATGTGTTCAAAATTAGACTAAAGCATATTTATAGTGCTTGGTAGGTTGGAAGTGGGGCTTATAAAATTTACATATAGGAAACACTCTTACAAGGGGGCATTGCTGAGGAGAATATATAGCAGCACTTGATAAATAGCTTTCAAAATGTTGGAAACTTGAGTGCCAAACATATATATTGCAAACGAGAATTATGGGAGTGCATGGAAGTTTGGTAGGAACTAATTTGCAATGAAGCCATCAAAGGGAAGCTGAACTAGTTCTGCGAAGCTGATGCTTAGGGTCAGGCGGTGGCGCACTTGGCAATGCCCTCTCTATCTCCTGCAAGATAGATAAAAAAAAAAAAAAAGTTACTATGAACATAGATAAATCATGTAGAACCTCGGATATTTCTGTTTGATTCCACAAAAAGACAACCACAGACAATTGGCTTCAGCCTGAACATAGAAATGTTATCTTTCTATTTTATATATTTTAACTAAGGTCATTTGCAGTATGTAAAAAGTAGTGATTTTCATATAGCTGAAGATTCATTACAACATTTGTATAACTGTCAGGTTCCCTTTAGTTTTGTCATCAGTAAAGTTACAATGAAGAGATGGATCCAAGACCAAATGTTACTTTAAAACTGAAAACAAAAGGATTTATGCCAAAAGAGATGAGAATAACATTACAACTATATACAATCATATTTAGGCTCACATAAAATCAAAATTTTATGATCAGTACAAAGTAGGATGATTCCAAATGGAATTACTTAAGGTTACAGACATAGTTGTGACACATAATTAAATGCTTCAAAAATAAAATAATTCTAGAATTTTCAAAAACATCAACAGAAAACACAGATTTATCGTCAAGGTTATTATCACCATTCACAGCTTATTTCTTTCAATTTCAATAGCACCAGGCTTATCTTTCGTGCATTACTATTGATTCTTATAGCATTGACTTGAAATGTGTCAGCCAGACAAACTGCACACAAAATGGTAGGCCAAATCTTGAGGCCAAAGGGTACTCCAAAGTCCAATCTAGGTACCAGGCTATCTTAGCCAAGGTGAATCTATTTTAACAAATGGAATCATCTTATTTCTTTCTGTTATGGAGAATATCCTTCCCAATAAGGAACGGAGGGAGGTCAAACTCCTAATCTCAAGTTTGAAAACAATTTAAATGTTGGGAGTTAGTATGTAACACAAAATATCTTATGAACTGTTTTGTTAGGGAATTACTTGTAATCAAGGGTTGAAAAAATTCATAAGTATTTACTCCTACATACAAGATTTTCTTCCTTTTTTCTCGCACTACGATAAGCTCTAGAGAAAGCTGCTGAGCTACCTCCTTATGATCCTTCTTAGCACTTCTTTCTTCACAGGATATGATCTACAAAATTTTAGAGCCTTCATCATATTTTCAACTTTAAAGAACCCTGATATGTTCATTGTATAAGTGGTCAAAATATGTGCCACATCCCAGCGCTAACACCTGTATCTTCTCAACCCCAAACTCTCTGATGAAGTCGTCAACATAAAGACCTCCAAAACTTTCTACAATTTTCTTACCCAAAAATATAATTTGAAGCATAATTCCTTGGCCATGGTAGACAGTGTTAATAATATACCCTCTCAAACATTAATAGTGAAAAAAGAAAATATTTCATTGCTCAAGAAAGGAGAAAATATTTAGACCAAACAAAGTCAGAAATCATCATTAAATCATAACTTGTTTCCATGTATGAAACTATCACAATCAAAATTGGTATATTCTGAAATCTGCAACTTTTCTAGTGCTAATGCCAAAAAATTAGGTACAAAGATAAGTATCAATTGTCAAATAAAGAAGATTCAGAATAATGTATTTGAAGGAAAGAAGAGAACAAAGGAAAACAGAATATGAAAAGACTAAAAGCAGCCTACCAGCCTAACATGGGCTGCTTCACTTCAATAGTATAACAATTAACGAGGAAGATAAAAATGATAGCTATATAGGAGAAAGGTGAAAATTTAACATTTGTGTAGTTGAAAAGAATCACGTGTTTACAGAGGCTAAATGGTTCATACAACTCCATTTGCAATTACTTAACTCTAGAACATGCCACAAGTTTTCAGGCAAAGATCAATTTCTTGTTAAACAGCCATACCTTTTATTTAATTTAAGATAATATACTTACAACCCTAATATACTTTGATTCCATTCCTTCCAGAATGACTTCCCTAGTTAGCCATGATTATAAAAGCCAAAAAAATAAAAATAGCAAGGTAACAGTGAAATATCTGCATTGTCAAATAATGGATTTTCTGCATAGCACCAGTTGGCAGCTATTGATAGCAAATTAAAATAAAAATAAAAAAAAAATTGCTACACACTGAGAATATATTTTAGCAGTTATTCCACACAAAGCTTAATAAGAAAAATACAGATTCATATCAAAGCAAAATCAAAGGGTTAAAAAATATAAGAAATTCTTATCCTAAATATTAACAATGATAACAGAAATGATAAACCAAATACGAATCTTTGATTGTAGTAGAAGTTCAATTAGTTTAAACATTCCACTTTATAAAAGGCACTGGCCAGTTGAAATACCAATCACCAACAAACATTTCAACCATTCATTGCCCTGCCAAGATGACAGGAAGCAATCTGTCCAAAGAATATCAGCACAGCAGACAAGAATAAAGCAAAGATGCACTCTGACAAAGGAATTGAAACATACTTTCTGTCTTCTAAGCCTTTCATTCTCTTCTTCTAATTGGGAAACTTTAATCTCCAGCTCTTGTGTGTAAGCCTGTCCATTCAAATATATCCAGCTTTGTAAAAAAAAAAAAAAAAAAGAGTTTAAAGAAACAACACCATGCAAAAAAAACCCAAATATAACCTGTTTTCTAGCCCGGGACCGAGCTGCGGATTCCCTATTTTTGATCATCCTCTTCTGCCTCCTCTCTACAGTTTTCTCAACCACATTACCTGAGGCAATCCTTTTCCTACCTGCAGTTTGTGAATCTGACAAGGCAGCCATCAAAGAAGATGGCAATGCTTCAGAGTATCCTGCATCCAGAACCGTATTCACCACTACCGGTATAGGCTGTTGGACCACATGGCCAGTCATAAAACCCGAAAAACCCGGCATCACACTATTCTGTTGTTGTGGCTGCTGCTGCTGCACTGAAGTGAGCTGGTATTGCATCCAATGGGCATGCTGTGATGCGCTATGTTGGGAATCAACCCCTGACATGGCCATAGTACCATCCTCATTAGGAAAGGGTTCCGTAGACAAACCAGCCTTCACCAAGAAACCCTCCAGGGTCATCTCACCAAGTGTAGGCTGTCTTTCCTTACCAACACTCTTGTTTTGTTGCATATCTCTCCAAACCTCATCAATAGTTTTCTTGCTAAGATCCCCACTCAATGTTAGGCTCCCTTGTTGTGGATTCAAAGATGAGCCAGCAGAAGGCACCTGACCACCACCATGATGCATGTAAGCATCAGTTCCAGCTTCAACAGTCCACACACTCTTGAGAAGCTCATCAAGATTCATGCTTCCTAAGGGTTTCCCCAAGTTTCCAAGCTGGTTTTGCACTTCATCAAGGGTGAGATTGTACAAAGACCCTTGTCTGGTCAAAGAACCAGTCTTTGGCTCTTGGTCTTGGGTTGCCCCACTTTGAGATCCCATTATGAACCACCCTACTACAACTCTGTATGTTGTTTCATTTCCCAAATACAAATAAATCCCAATACAAAGTGACCTCAAAACCAATTAACCAAAAGCAAAGTGTCTATGCAGTGGTTGTTTTACTTACATCCAAAATGAACCAACTTGGCACCACCAAATTCGAAATTCTCTTGAATTCTGAGGTTTTGGTGAGACCAAGTCACAAACACAAAGCAAGCAGTGCAAAATGGGGTGGGTGAAAACTGGTCCCCAAAGAAAAAAAGAAGGTGACCCAGATCAAATATCAAAGGGAACTAACTATAGTTATTGAAGAAAATGATGATGGTGCAGAACAGAAGCAGCAGAGAGCCACACTTGAAGAGAAAAAAGCTATGAACTAAGTATGCAGCATGTGATGATTTGTGTCATGAGCACAGAGTGTTGTCGTGTAGTGTGCCCAAAATTTGATCCTGCAGTACTAAAAGAAAGAAGAAGAATATTTGGTGTAAGAAAGAGAAGAGGAGGGTTGAAATTGAACATTCTCTGAGGGAACATTGCTTATCTTCTGAAGTAGAGTACTAAAAAGAATGATTAAGGTTTCCCTTCAAAGGGAAAAAGAAGAATTTAGAAATGAATAAAGAAACTTTTTGGAAACTGTTGAAGGAATAAATAGATTATTCTGACTTACTGTGTGTAACTTAAAACAAAATCTGAAGGTACTATAACTATACTACACTTTCAGTCCTTCTTGCTGGCTGCAGGATCCAATCTGAATCTTACAAACAACAAACAAAGTGGACCTTTCAATTTTATTTTTCTTTGAGGGTGGGGACAAACAAACAATCACTCCTAGTGGGGAACAAATATTTTATTTAAAATACAAAATATTTAATAATTTTGTGAATGATTATCTATCAACAAACTTAATTCAAACTGATCACATAATAATATTATTTTTCTTTCCATCACATTTTTTTATCTATATAAGATTTAAATTCAAAATTTTATTTAAAAAATTCAAATTCAACATCACTCATGTCAATAACAACCCGCAAATATTTTAAATTTAGAAAAGATAAATTTATAATACTAAATGGAAAAAGAACCTACATTCTCTCCTTTTTCTCTTTCCACTTTCCATATGGTAAAAGTTTAATAATGAATAGTAAAGGTTTGAAATTGCACCACACGGGACTCACCTGACAATGATACGCAAGTTGTAGCTCTTATGTGTTCTCATGCATATCTTGCTATGCTAGAAATGTGTTCTCATACTTTTCCTTAGTTACTTTATTTTATTGTTTTCTAATTAATTAGAGTTTTATCTCAATAATTTATATTTATTTTTAATATGAATACTTATTATGAAAATTATTAAGATAAAACTCTAATTCTAATTAAAAATAGTACAAAATAATATTTAAAGATCTGCCTCTAAATTTTGTACTTTTGATTAAGTATTAATTCTTACCTCATGTGATGACTCTACTTCATCAATCCGAAACTGCAGGATGTTCTGAATATAGAAATCTTAATAAATGTTGTGTTTGTTTTACTTTCCTTTTTTAGGACATTAACTAACTTAAGTAATCAACCTAGTTACTGATGTAGATGTATTACCTCCATTCATTTTCATTTGTCTATTTATAAATAATAATGATTATTGTTATATATTTTTCTAAAAATTTAATAAAGTAACAGTACTTTTATCTTTTTAATTATATATTTTTGAATACTTTATGCAGTTATTGTTAACAATAATAAAAATAGTAAGTGTCATACTAAAAAAATTAAAAATGATATAAATAATATTATAATATTGTTTTTAATCTATTTGTCATATTTAAAAAATGATCAAATTCAGGTAATATAATTTGATTTGTTTGAAAGGCAATGGAAAATGAGAGGGGGGGGGGGGAGAGAGAGAGAGATAAGATAATTAAAAATGATTATTTTTAAATAAATGTTATAATGTATATTTTTTTATGACATTATTTATCATCAATTAGTATTTATCAAAATTCACTAGGTATAACATTCAATAAATGTTAACGTACATTTAGTTCTCTCTCTCTCTCTCTCTCTCTCTATATATATATATTTTTTTTAAAATTTAATAACTTTAATCCGCCATTAGTCTGTTGTCAAATTTTTAACAAAAAAATGATGATGTATCATCTAGTGATAACCTGATATTCACGTGTAAACATGACAAATAAGGTAACAATCCAACACATATGCTAACATGTCATTACAATATAAATTTTGACTCTTTTTACTACATCAACTAATTGTTAATATAATACCAATATACGAATTAGACCGTCACGTCATTCACTACATCAGTTTTTAGTCAATATCAATGTAGCATGTCATCACATCACATAAATAAATTTTATTAAAAAAAGTAATAATAAACTAATGGTGAATCAAAATTATTAAATTTTAAAAATATGATAATTAAATGTGCAATAAAAAAAATTTAGGAATCAAAATTGTATAGTTATAAAATTATAGAGATAAAAAATCAATTTAATTTGTTATCAATTCTAATAAGTTTTAATCCTTAATAAATACTAATATGTTAGAAAGAAAATGGTATTGGTGCGCAGAGAAGTTCAGAGTGTAAGGAATATTCGAAGAGAAATGTGAAAGTGAAGAATCAATGAAGGGCTCTCATCATCGGTGCTGTGAAATGCATGGCCCACGTTGATAATGATATGATCTTATTAGTTATTAGTGCAATAGCCAAACCACTCGGAGTAAAAAACACCTTTTCACATGCATTACAGTTCCCATGGTGAATCCAAGAGCCTATGTCAGCCAGATATTACTATCATAAAATGAAATAAAATGTAACTATTAGGGTTGACTTAATGTTGAGATTAAAGTAAATGCACAAAAACTTAATTTGATCTTTATTGTACATAAACAAAAAGAAGAATAAAATAAAATCTGAGATGGAATTAAATATTCAGTCCTTTAAAAAAATTAAATATTCAGCTGAAAAAAGTAAAGTATTCAGAAAACTAAAAATGAAAAGAAACGTAAGTCATAATAAGTAAAATGAAAAGAAACGTAAGTCGTAAAATGAAAAGAATAAGTAATTAAAAGAGATAAAATTTGACAATAGAGTGAGAAACTAAAGACACTAAGCTCAAATATATTAAAAATGGGGAAGAAAAATACAAAATTTTTAAATATATATTTGTAATTAATGAGAAGATACATTTATACATTCTCCCTTTAACATAAGACCCACACAACTTCACACTCTCAGAGAATAATCTCTTCCTTCCAAGACTTGACGGAATATAACACATCACCAATAATTTTCTTGTTCCATACCTATCGTATGACAGAATATATTGTTTGGTATCGGGTTTATAAATATTAGCTTCATTAGGGGGCAGAAAATGACAATATATATATATATATATATATATATATATATATATATATATATATATATATAACAGTCTCAATCTGAAAAGCTTTGAACCTTTCATGATGAAGATAATAGACTAGTGCTTTACAAGCTAGCTTGTCGCCTCTCCTCTCGTGTGTTCTTGGTGATGCTACTGATGATATAGATGTGTGTGTGTGTGATTATTATAACAAGCATTTAATTTGGGTTAAAGGTAACATTTGACCACCTTTATTCTATCACCTATTTATCTATCTATCATCTCACTTATTATTAGATTGTTCTGAATCAAACTCAAGGTGACTTAAACTTAATAAGAACGGAAAACCAACTAAGTAATATTTAAACTAGTTCCCCGGCCGTTAGCTTGGTTATATTATATGGTATGTGAAATACTTTTTTAGATTTACTGTATGTGTCAGTGTGTGTGTTTATTGTTTAATCTTTTTCCTATTTAAGACACATCAAAGTTTGCCAGTACTTCAATTCGATCTTCTCGAACAAATATATAAACCAAACAAAACTTTTAAAAGATCATATTATTAATGAACAACCTTCATATATAACGAGGACTGAGACTTCACAGCAGAAACTTCCCAGAGATTTTAGAAACGTCTAGTTATAATTAGCTGTTATATATGCATGACTTGCGATGGGTTTGCTCTCATAAACATGCCATGCATATTTCTTTTGGTATTGAAAATTCTGAGTTGGATCTCGTAGCACGCTCATGAGAGCATGACTCAAGATTAAAAAACACTAATAGTATGTTTGGATGGAGTATTTTAAAATTTAAGGGAGTTTAAAACTTAGGGAAATTAAAATGCATAAATTATTTTTTTTTTCAAAATTCTGTGTTTAGATAAAGAAATTAATTTTTTTTCATTTTCAAAATTTTGTATTTAGATAAAGAAATTGAATTTCTTCATTTTTAAAATTTTGAACTTCATGCAGAGTGGCAGAGCCACATGTAGGCCAACGATGATCACAACACTATCTAAAAAATAAAATTTGTAGTAATTGAGTGGTGGAATTTTTTTTAATAATTATATATACTTATATAATTAATTAAGATTAAAAATAAAATTTGACACTAAAAATTTGGCATGGGCTAAAATTTTTTGCTAGCTCCACTCATGCATGGAGAGGTGCATGAAGTGAGTGTCGTGGGAGTAGCATAGACCGGATTACTCATCGACTATGAAGACTCCTGAGCAAATAGTGATGCAGTTAGAGCTTATATAGAAGAAGAGAATTTCAATATCTCATTTTTTAGAAAGAAATTCAAATTTCACATTTTTAGATGTTTAAAATTCTATTTTAAAATTCTAAAAATTTAAATTCTTTATATAAAAAATTCAAACAATGAATTTTAAATTAAAGAATTTTAAATTCTATGCTAAATTATTTTTTCCAATTAAAATTCTCTATCCAAACACACTTTAAAATGTTTTAAATTACTCACACTAAGATCCTCACAGCCGAATTATATTCGAACTCTCATTCTCATGTAATATGAATTTATCTTTTTATCAACTGAATCAATATAATGTTTATTGACTGCATGCCCATGCATATTAGAATTAGATGACAAATTATCTTGATTCATTCTTGTCTTGGATATATATATATATATATATATATATATATATATATATATATATATATATATATATATAGTGCGGTGGGAGCAAGTGGGAATTATATAGGAATCTTAGTAGCAGCATGTGATCTTGAAGGCTCAGCAAACGGACAAACTCATTCAAACTCACATGTAATGTATGCATAAGAAATCGTGTGCGCATTCCACCCAGGACCAAATGCACGTGCACGTGTTCTTTTCCACATATCAACATGAAACCTAGTTGGGCACGTTAATTTTTCTTTTTCCAAACTTAGATTGTCCATCATCACTCTTCATTTTTATATAAATAACAATAAACAATAAACTTTTTAAAAAAATAGTGTTAATTAACTAACTAACTAGTGTATCATGATACCATAAGCTCCTCACTAAATGAAGGTACGAAGTAGAGTCATTATACACAATTTATTCATTCTTGTATATGCAAATAATATGTTTTTAAATTTAAACTTATGAGCCAGCGATAATTATTCTTAAAAAAACTGATAACTAATATTGATTTATAAAAAAAATGATGATTAAAATCTCACATTTAATAAAAATACAACCAATGAGATCGTTAATCAAGGCTTTAACAATCATTACCTAACAAATGGAATTTTAGAGTTGAATTAAATCTTTAGGTCTATTCTAAGTCTGTTATTGAATTATTGTATTTGTCTATGTTCTAGTAGTTTAAGGAGTTATAAGGTTGATTTATGATTAAAATAAAAGGGGAAAAGGTGAGATTATTGGTTGAAAATTAAAATTTCTTTCACTAACATTTTAAATAAACTAATAATATTTATCTATATAAAAAAATTTCTATACGTCTATTTTTAGACACGAGGGGTATTGTTATTGAGTCACTTGTATAGATATGCTTTTCAGATGTTAATTCTGAATGTAAGAGAGATTTGTTAAGATTTTACATTATTTAAAATATAATCAATAAAGCTTTTATAAATCTTGAGTGGTCCTCACAAACTTGTTTATATGGTTGAATTAGGCCATGAGTCGAAATTTTAAGGACATTAACTAGATATATATATATATATATACACACGTGTGGATTCTAAATAAATTCATGATGGACTGGGCATTTATGTATAGTTGCATGCTTAAATTAACTTGGTTCACACCTTCAGTCTTTTTCTGTGGATAATTAAGTGGAACAAAATGGCTAACAAGTTATGCTATCTTATCTATAAAGAGATCGACATACAGTCGTTGCTCCAGAGAAATAATATAATTGATTCATGGATCGATTTAATATATATTAAGTAGTTTGTCTGTTAAGGGTAGTTATATAATATGAGTTTAGAAAAGATTGTCTATATGTCGAGTTCATTCCATATTAACAAAGTATGTGACTTTCTCGAGGATGTTGGAGGCCACTCCTCTCTCAGAATTCTGAAACAGAAGCGGCTGGCGGCAGATACTAGAGATTCCTATTCTTATTTTTTTAATCATATTAATGATATGAAATATTTTTTTTGTAAATATTAATTAATTTTTATTAAATATTATAAAAATATATAATATGAATATTCTTTTTAATACAATTTATTTTATATTTAATTAAAATTTAAAATCTAAACCACTTTATTAAAAGACATAAATCCTGCACTATGCTCCACGTTAATTTCTATTTCCACCAGTAAAACTTTACTTCATGCTCGACTTGTAGAAATTTAATTTTAAATATTCACTATTATAATATGTTATTTAAATTTTTTTAACGGCCAATCAAATTTTTATTATAAAAAATCCTTAAAAAAGCACAAGGTATACGTATGTTTATAGAATCCAAAAGTACAGATAAAATACAATCAAAATATGGTAAAACAAAAATAAAAAAACATATGTGATGATCATGTATCTTGCTACCTAACACTTCATTTACACCCAAAGAAGCCACAATACCCCCACCAACTTACTTGTCCAAAACACATGAAACACAAATATAAAACAAGCTCCCATAGTAAAAAATATATGAAGGAAATTCCCCTGCACTTCAACACCCGACATTGTTATTGTATTATTTAATTAACATAAAATCATATAAATATCTAATTACTATATAATATAATAACATATTAAAATGATAGTGTAAAATTATTTCAAATATTAGTATATTAAAATTATATCACATGGTAATATATTAAAATACTAAATAATATAGCAACATATTAAAATGATAGTGTAAAATTCTTTAATTAGCACTTTATGATATTTCCTATTACGAACATATATAGATTGCATTGTCCATAAAAAAATAGATTAAATTGAATGAATTCTACTACAAAAACCTTTGACAAAAATCGTTGA
The DNA here is from genome assembly GCA_007407185.1 of Glycine tomentella. Taxonomy (NCBI): domain Eukaryota; kingdom Viridiplantae; phylum Streptophyta; class Magnoliopsida; order Fabales; family Fabaceae; genus Glycine; species Glycine tomentella. Next base: position 987,408 of record PYAF01003184.1, read on the forward strand.
ATCATTTTTACACTGATATTAATTAATAAAAAAATATTTCTTTAAATAACTTTTAAGACATTTACTATAATGTGTTTGACCTATGGAATGCTGATTAGATTGGAATGCATTCTGCCCATTCATGTTTTCTGAGCCAGTGCTATGATCTCTTACAAGAATTAAAGAGTGAAATTAGGAATTAATCTGTTTTTCAGTTTCATAACTCCCTTTTAATTTAGCCTTTCAAGTGGTATTTAAACAAAAATCTTAAAATAAAATTTTGATACCTGGCATGAAGAAGGAATGTTATGCTAGGTAATTTGCATTTCATCATATCCTTTTCTTAGGTTTACTTCCATTACACTATGTTTTTTAAATTAGGAATATAATTAAGAAAGCTCGGCATATTCTTGTCTGGGATATGTCTCCTTTGTGGTTGGGTGAAAAATTGGCAATGCAAATGGCAACTTTAGTCAGTCTAGATTAGAAGATGCATAAGTTTTCTTTGGTAGCTTTCAGCCTCTGTGCTTACCACACTACTAGAAATATAGCATTCAACATCGGTTAAAATTGACATTCGACATCGGTTTCTACCCGATATTGTATCAGGCGACGTTGAAAGTCTGGAAGTTAACATCGGTTTCGAAAACCGATGTTAACGAAATTACACAACATCGGTTTTTATACACAACCGATGTCAACATGTAACAAATAAAAACCTAAATATGTAAAAAATTAAAAAACAACATCGGTTTTAGTAAGAAAACTGATGTTAACGAACAATACAACATCGGTTTTCAACAAGAACCAATGTTGCTACGTATGTTAACATCGGTTTTGTAAATGAAACCGATGTTGTTATACACATAAGCACATCGGTTTTGATTAGAAAACCGATGTTAACATACGTAGCAACATCGGTTCTTGGTGAAAACCGATGTTGTATTGTTAGTTAACATCGGTTTTCTTACCAAAACCGATGTTGTTTTTTAAATTTTTTTTAAAATATTTTTTCTGTTTTTTCAATTAGTGCAGTTCTTCAACCTGTAAATGAAAATGCAGACCCAGACCAAGCAACCAATTTGATAATACAATTCAATAAAATAAAATTTCAATAACGAATAAAATTTAATAATGTGAATGTACATAAAAATGATTTGCTAACCTAATGTTCATACAATTGTATACAAATCAATCCCTTACCCACCTAACCTAATATTTGATCTCTAACTCTAAGATAAAATTTAGCCCATTCAACCCTAACAGTCTTCAATGTCTGGGCTT
>PYAF01003184.1:988770-1070516 GCA_007407185.1 Glycine tomentella
AACCGATGTTAAAGTTGTCCACATAATTACAAAATTGCCACCGCGTTTTCGTTAACATTGATTTTTTTGAAAACCGATGTTAACGTGCCGATGTTAAAGCCCTTTTTTCTAGTAGTGCCACTCTTAATATGTGATTTAATTAGTCTAAGCCCTCTAAGGTATATGATATGATTTTTCACTTTTTCTGTGTTCTAGCAGCAGCATTGATGATGATTCTTTTTCCATTGATAATGCTTTAAGTGTCAGGTTCCCTTATTAATCAATTTCCCAATATATTGAAAATGATTATTTTAAGTTGGTCAAATGTCGACTTCTAGTTTGAGAACTTTTCAATTGTTAAATCATATTATAAGTTTTCTAAAGCATGTATGCTGCACTCTTTTTAAGTTATATATATTAGGTGCTAATGTAGAGGTTAAACGAGAGAACTTCTAAAAAAGTTTACTTAATTTTAACTAAATTATGTGAGAAGTTTGATTTAATTTACTTCCTTGATTTATTTTATTTTCTTCTCTTATCAATACGTGTTGATTTTTTTATTATCCAAAATGACTTTTATTTCTTATGGTTATTTGTTTCCTTCATGTAATTGTTGTTTAAGGGCTTGGTTACATTAATATATGGTTTCATGCATGGAAGAATTTAACTTGAAAATCTTGATCTAGTTTCATATTTTATGTATTATTGTGATTTGTCAGGATACTATACTTCTGTGGTGTACAACCTTCCTTTGAAGTGGAACACCACAAACTTGTTTTACCTTTAAATGTTTAATATGTACAACATTTCCGTAATATTTATCCACATTGCTGCTGAGGTTGGAAATCACTAATCAACAAAAAGGCTGGGTATGGAGAAAAAGAGGTTAGGATAGAAATAATTCCAAAATAAGGATAAATAAATTTGTACACAGCTACAATAATTTTCGATAACCTGATCAAGCAAATGAAATAAGTTCAAAGGGTGATATGACACGAAGAAGACACTACATACACATACAAAAGAGAGATTCTAATTAAATATTGTATGAGTAACATATAACAAAATATCTAATTTGATGGTATATTTATCTTTTTAAACCAATCTTCTATGTTCTTTTATGTATATGAGTTGTATAAGTGTGATGGCTTAAGTGTTTAAGCCAATAAAAAGTACTTTTTGAATCAAACACCTAATGAAAAATATTGGCATGTGTCAAACAAGTACCTGGATGTATAGTGTAGAAATCTGACATAATAACACCTCGAACAAAAGACACATCGAACAAGACAGGTGGTTATGCTCTACGTGGGCAAAGACTTGTTATGAAAAGTATCCCTTCTGTGCTAACTCTGCACCGTCGGGTGGTTGAGAAATTCTCCATGTGATGTAATATATTTTATACATATGGTATGTAATATGAATATCTACTGTAGTCAAATCACATATCTTCTCTGAAAAAACAACTTATTTATAGTTTATTTGGACCCAACTTATGAAAAAGCATTTGTGCAAATGTTTTAGAGTTTATGAAAATACTTCATAATATGTCCATAAGTAATAAGTTGGTTTTCGTTTACTTGAGCAAGTACACAACATATGAAAATAATTTAACTCATTTCCCTCTTCAGTTATAGAAACAATTACGTACATGATAAACACTTCTTTAATAAGCTCTTAATTAAGCTGTTTATTTGAATGAGCTCTTAATTTTGTTTTTTCACAAGTTAAAACTAATTTATGTTCTTCAACTTTTGTAGAAGTTATCTCATCTATTTTTTTTTTTTACCAAAAGCTAAAATATGTACAGGTTAATTTTAACTTATAAAAAATTTAATTCATTTTATCTTGTTTTTTTTCTTCTTATAACTACTTATAGATAAGTTTATTTAAGCAGGTCATACCATCACCATAGCAAATGCATTACCTAGTTTAATGTTTATTTGCAATTGAAAGTTTGGCGCTCTTTGCAGGTAGCTTTGTTTCTTTCATGGTGACTGGAAACATTGCGGCACTAAGGTTTGGGATAGTGTTTGGTGGTGTCCTTTTGGCTCTAAGCGTTTCAAGTCTCAATTCATATAAAAGAGGACAATCTTCTTCTGTAATGCTGAAAGGCCAAACCCGGCCGTAACATTGTGGCCATGCAATTAATGGTTTAACTTTAAAAATTATTCAATCTATTTTGTGAATGTGACAGTTTCTGTGTTTTTGTGATAAATAGACACATCTCATTGCAATGATCGGGGGCATTGGTAGTGACTGAGGGGGTCAAAGACCAAGAAATGAGTTATTTTTCAGTCAAGCATTCTATTCTTCTTATGGCTAGATCCAATCTATTCTATTCTTCTTATGGCTAGATCCAATCTCCGGGTCGTCCTTGTGGAAAGGAAAAAAAAATTTTCACTTTCTTCCTTTCAAGAAGGGAAAGATTAGGAAAATCCTATTGGGAGATAAGACTTTTAGCTGAAGAGGTTAGACAATTTTATTTATTTTAGTTTAATAGACATGTACTGTCACTTTAAAAGTTGTTATTATGTCAAACAATCAAAAATTATCTTTGATTTGATTTTTAAGATAATTATTTTAAAAGACAACAAATTTATCATATAACAGTTGATGATTAGATGAAAGTGTAAATAACTTTTACACTATTATATTGTTCATTCTTTTTATTTTCGGGTTTGTACATTTATATTTTCAAATTTATTATCAAGTTTCACCTTTTTAATGGTTTCTGCTACCACTTGTAACTTATGTCACTGCCTTGATCAGGTTCTTGAATATTTTTTTTTGTTTACATGAATTGTTTTGCATAGCGTAACATTTTCGGGGAAAGGCTTGATTATGAGGTGAAACCTGCTATGATGTTCTTCAGGTGCAGAGCAGCAGAATGCTGAACATACATTTCTGTGTGAAGCTTAAAAAATGAGATGGTTCTCTCAAAAACCTCAAATTGAAACTCAGTCAAATCTTATGTTTGTGTTTGGCTTATGGAATTCTTATTATGTTGGAATAGCATTCAGTCCATTCTTGTTCCCAATGCCAATGCTATGATCTTTTATAAAATTTCAAGAGTGAAATTATGAATCTTGTTTCCAGTTTCATAGCTCACTATTAATTTAGCCTTTCAGTTCTCTTTAAAATAAATATATTCTAAAATAAGAATTGGATATGTTGTGTGAAGAAGGAAATGCTATGCATGGCAATTTCCATTTCATATCCTTAGCTTTGCTTCCATTGCACAATGATTTTTTTTATTAGGAATAGAAGAAAGCTTCTCCTTTGTGGGTGGAAAAATGGCAACTTTAGCCTATGTAGATTAGAAGATGAAGTAAGTTTTCTTTGGTTGCTTTGACCCTCTCTGCTGAATGTGTGATCTTGATTGGTCTATGGTCTATGAGATAGATTTTATGTGTTGCGGCAGCAGCATGTGCAATTGTTGATGATTCTGTTTCCATTGATAATGACTAAAATTTGAATCACTTTTAAGTGTCAGCTTTCCTTTGTAAATTTCCCTATGCTCTTCTTGAAGCTAGATTACTTCTTTCATATTGATTAAGATTTTGTGAATTAACTACATCGTTTACATTTAGGTGGTGCAGTAGTGGCATTTTTTGTCTACAGATTGGTGCTGAAACATAAACAACAAATACCTCAAACATGGAAAATGGTGCAGAAAATCAGTTAAGTCATAAACAAGAAAATACCAGTTTTTTTTGTATGTTCATATTTCATATATAGGTTTTTTAGCTACATGAGCTGCATGTAGGTTGCAACTTGCAACTGATTGAAGGAGGAACGAAGGATCCTATAACATGCATGTTTATGCAGAATACCTTTGGTCCCACGGAAATTGGCACGCATGAGGTGAATTAGTACCTTGCCACTCTGAATGAGATGAGATATAATTAGAAGGTTTTTTACAACCAGCTTATGATTGTTAGACATAATTAGCAGTGGCAGGGAAACATGGCAGAAGAGCATTTCAAAGTCACTAATCTGTTAAAGAGATAGTCAAATTTGATGGCATTAAGAAATGGACTCAATTATTAACTTGCAAATAAATTATATGAGCAGAAGAGCATTTCAAAGTCAACAAATGCGTGTAATTTTTCAAGAGGCAAAACAGATTTTAATACCACAAGGTGTGTCCCTAACAAGCCAAAAATTACAAGAGATGCTGTCATAAAATAACAGCAAACCAAAACCCCAAATTACATGAATTTTTTGTGTATTGCAACAAAATCCCCGACCTAGAATCAACCAGCAGCTTGTCTTGAAGCAAATGGCTGTATATACTAGCAGCAAAAAAAAAAAAAAAAAAAACCCGACTTACATGAAAACATTGAGAAAAATTTGCAACCAATAATAGTCAGCCTTGAAACAATTTACGAAATCCTCAATTTTGACAATGTCTGTTCAAATGTTTATGCCCTCTCATCCAACTCCTGCATCTTGTTATCCTCTGTGCAATACCACTGATATATCCCCACAGCAACAACAACAACAGTGGTTCTGCGCTACTGCTGCAATCTCATGCTGATATTAAGCTTGTCCTTGGATCATTAAACCAGCAATATAAGGAATACTTCATCACACCCTCGGAAAATAGCCATTGCCAGAACATGATTTTAACCATTTCCACCATATCTTCAAGAGATTGATCCTTGGCTGAAAGCACAAATAAATTTCTGTTCTTCCAGATTACCCAAATCACAGAAAACCTGACCACATACCACACCCGTGCTTTTTCCGTGAACAGAACAGTAAACCTCTAAATTGTGTGAATTGCCTAATCAACTCCGATTGCCTGAAGCAACAATTGGTGGAGGTAGATACTCAGAATTATATAGTGATATTTATAGCCATATGTCACTAGCTCCAAATTTGAGCTTAATTTAATGGAATAACCAAAACTATAAAGCTTCAGTGATAAATAAAAAAAGCAAAGTCACTCACAGATTTGTTTTAATGCTATAGCATACTTCACACAAACGAGTTTGACTGCATACTGCTTGAGTTCATGTAGAAACAATTCCAAAATGAGGATAATGCTATCTATATATTCAAATTGTTAATCCTATTACTTGCATTCTATGGGAAAAAAAAACATTCAAACTAGTTTTACGTACTAATTTAACAACAGAACAAGGTCACAAATAAATGAAAATAAAAGTAAAATCACTTCCTAACTGAACTTAAAATATTAATTGTATTATTAACGGAACTCGAAAGGAGGATGATAAACAACGGTAGTGATTTTGCTGTCATGGGAGAGATGGCTTTTCTTTGTTCCAACCATCAAGAATTGTGTGCATATCTTTGCAGCTTCTCGGCAACTTGACTCATGCTGGGTCTCGAGTTTTTCTCTTCCTCTACGCATTCCAAGGCCACCGTTGCCAATATCTCCATTTCATTTCTGTCATAGTTTGACCCCAAAGCAGGGTCAAATATTTGATCCACCCAGGATGATCCCACTTCTAATCCTTTCTTCCTTTTCTCCCTCACCCATGTTACCAACCTCTCGTGATTATATGACTCTCCTAATTCTGTGATTTGGGTACCTGCTGTTGGACTCCTTCCAGTTATCATCTCCAAGACAACAATTCCATAGCTATAAACATCCACCTTGGAAGTGATTGGCAAGTTGAAAACCCATTCCGGTGCCATGTAGCCTCTTGTTCCTCTTATCCTCGAGAAACTTGAATTGTCGAGGTTGCTGTTCCGGTTAAGTAGCTTAGACAAGCCAAAATCTCCTACCTTGGGTTTATAATCAGAGTCGAGAAGTATATTTTGTGGCTTAATATCACAATGCAAAATCCACTCCAAGCATTCTTCATGCAAGTAGGCCAGACCCTTTGCTGTTCCAAGAGCAATGTTATATCTCTTACTCCAATCAAGTACATTTGAACTTGATGAGAGGTTTTGAGCTAAAGAACCATTCTCCATGTACTCATAAACCAACAATCTATACTTTCCCTCTGCACAATACCCCAACATGTCGATTAAGTTCATGTGGTTAAGCCTTCCAATGATGCTTACTTCAGCCAGGAACTCACTCTCTCCTTGGTTTGCTACTTGATGCAGTCTCTTTATTGCCACAACTCGACTATCAGACAAGACACCCTTATACACAGTACCTCCACCACCCCTTCCAATCGTTTCACTGAAACCTTTGGTTGCCTTTTTCAGTTCAGAGTAACTGAATTTCCTAAATCCCGTTGCAGCTGCAAGAACATAGCCATGTTCGTCAACAACCGAGTGTAATTTCCTATTTTTGTTCCTAAACAAGAAACACCACACCAGAAAGATGCACGCAACCTCAATTCCTCCCAAGGCACTCACAAAACAAAACAAGAGCTTCAATGATTCATTTTCTTCTTCTTCCACATACAGTCTATCCAGTAGTTTCGGTCCTCCACTACTTCCCCTACAAACGAAGCCGTTATTATTTTTGATGGGGTTCTCATTGTCACTGAGGGACAGAGGACTATTTCTTGGCGGTCTTACGAAGATTGATCCTGGGAGACCTGGTGTATGATGCCCATTTAGCAACTGCGTCTTCGGGAAGCAGATAAACACACCATCTGTCTCATAAAATCTGTACTGAACCCCTTTGCATTGGGACAACCCCAAGCACAGATTCTCACATTCTTCATAAGTTCGATTCCTAAAGATGCCATAGTCGTATCCGTAAAAATCGACTCCGGGTAAGTGCAGGAAGCAAGACTCCTTCTCAGTGTTGTTGCATCTTAGTTGGAAATTTGGTACGCAACCTTGAGACCAGTCTTCGCTATCAACCCAGCTATACCCTTCAATACACGAACACTTTCTACCACTTTTAGGATCATAGCTGCAAATACTATTGGGTCCACAAATCCCATGAATAATACATGGTTGTGACTTGAATTGCCCTGACATTGACCATTTTTCTTCTCCGTCTTTCTTGCTATACACACGAACATTACCATCGTGATCGAGGGTCAATCTCCGTTGGAGCACCGTCCCGTAATCACTTGTTCTAAAAGTGAAATTATCGGAAGAAACCACGTAGCCTAAATGATCGAGTACAACAACCCTGGTATCATTGTAAGATAACCTACCATTACCACTACCGAAATCGTTGCTCTGAAGCCAAGGATCGGGCCAGTAAAGGCTTGAAACTCGAGGGCCTTGGTACATGAGGTGAAGAACATTCTCGGAGTCGAAGAAGAGCTTGTAGAAACCGGAGGAATAGTTGGTCTCGCTTCTCGAGGAAACAAGGTTGGTGTTCTTGGTGAGAATTTGACCAGGAAGAAGCGTGTTCGTTGGGAAATCGAAGCTTTGCCACAGAACAACAATGTTGGAGGAACGGTTTTGTTGGTTGTCGAGGAGGACGAGGTTGCCGGTGTCGTACAAATGTAACTGGACTTGTTTGGATGAGGTGATGGTGTTGGTGGACCACACTATTGACTGGCCAGCGTCGGATAATACGAGGTTACCGGTTTTGAGAAGGGAAAGAGTGGAGCGCTTTCCGTTTACCGGTTGGTCCCGGTTGGCCATCCAAACAAGGGTTTGAGGTGGTTCTGTGTACCATATTGCGAAGCAGTAAGCATTTTCTCCAACAGGGTAAAACCCTGCTGTGAATGTGGCTTTGGGAGATGATATTATAACGTCTTCTTTCAGGTTCTCCACGGAGAGGGAGAATGAATATGAACTCTCAAAATTACGGAAAATTAGAGTAAGGAGAAGATGTACTAGTAAGAATATCGAAGAAGCCATTCCTAATGCTATTATGCCCTATGGCTAGCTGCTTGCATATTTAACTTGTTGCTCAACGTCATGGTCATATTTAATATGAATAAAAAATAAAATTTTAAAGAAAACGTGATTCAAGCTCTATAATTGCATGCTTTGGTAAACACCGGCGATATTTTTCTGTACAATATTGATTTGTTGCCATTATGGTCATACTTCTCCGCACCTAATAAGTCATTGTTGCCATTAAATGTTGGTTAGCCAAGCCAGTAGATTCATAAGGCATGGTATATTTTTTAACATATATAATATAACATGCGGGCATGTTTACGCAATGCCACCTTTTCACTCAGAATGAGATGATGTATTGATTATGAGAAGAGGGTTTTGAACAACCAGCTTATATGTGTATTGGTTGGGACATGAATTAATTAGCAGTGGTGGGGAAACATGGGCATTTCAAAGTCAACTATCTGGTTAAAGAAAATAGATATGATCGTCAATTTTGGTGGCATTAAGAAAATGGGCTCGATTAATTATTATATTAAATAACTTATCTTGTCAATGATTGGTGGACATTTTGGACTATTATTGGTTTGGCTGACAAAGTATATATATATATATAGAGAGGAACATGTTGAGTTTTCGAACTACAATAATTAATTAATTATTGCTGATTTGCCATCTTATTTGAACATGTATCTATCTATCTTTCGTTGCTTCATCATATCAGTAGTCTTCTACTCTGTTCACGAAGATGACTAGTTAAGCTATGGGCATCTACCCTCTGTCTCTACAAAACTAACTTTTAAGGACGTTGCTAATTATAGCTCAATTCACTCAATTCTAAACAGCCTATATTTCTAAATACTCTTCACTTTAAACGTATCAGACAAAAAAAACTTTATTTTATAAAATATAAATTTAATTTAATTAAATGCAAGCCAATCCCCTGTTTATAATTTTTACTTACATTTCCAGAATGTTTAAAAGGTTTTTAACATTGACAAAAATTGACAATTACAGCCATGCATAACTTGTTCAGCGATTTATCTTTTAAGGGATGAAACACTGAATCTATTTCTGCAAAGGTAATTTAGACCATAAGGACACAAGTACGTACTTTAACTCAAACTAAACGACTACTCCTTCTAGACCCGATCAGTAAACGTCTCAGTGAGTGCTAATAGCTAAATTATATATTACAAAATTTGCTAAGCTGTAAAGTGTAAGGTCATCTATACTCACATTTATTTCAATAAAAATTGATGTTTCAGATATACAATGTAAACACAAATCATGATTTAATGCAAAAAAAAAAGTGTGGGAAATTTAATGAATTCTTCTACGACTAAGTGTCAACTCCTTTGTATCTTGTATAAACGAAACATCAACTCCAAAAAAAAAAGTGTTTTTAGTGGCGGTTAATTTGTGACGGTCATCATAAATCGCCATAAAATGTTGATTTTAGGGCTCATTCTATATTTTTGTTTTTTCACTCAACCTTATAAACTCCTAAGTAGCATTTGAGACTTTGCACGTGCCTAAATTTCAAAGCTTTTGGAGTATTTCTCTCACTTTGTACTTAGGACATCATTTGAAAACAAAAATTGCCTCAACTTTCAAAACCAAATTCGAAACCCTCAACTTCATTAAAATTGATATTCTACTTCTTTTTCTCTCTATGCCGTTGCTGATTCCAGCCACCATTAGTCTCGCTTTCTCAATCTAAATCTATAGAATCCCTCATCTCGTTGACTTGTATCAAAGCCCCAAGAAAACTTCCTGCAATCGAAGCTTTGATCGAACCCTAGCTACGGCCATCAAAATCATTTATGGCTACCACAATAAGCTTCTTAGAAATCTACTCCAATTAAAGCTTTCTTCTTGTCAACCGCAATAAGACTTGACCAGGTAAACCCAATTTGAACTGTAGATCGAGCTTTTGCTTTTGTGCCTAAGAAGCTACTCCTATTGGAAATTTCTCCATAATTAAGGTTGGTTCACATTCAAGTAAACATGTAAATTCAAATACATAGGAAATTGAGGAGCACATTCCAAGGCTTGCATAGGAAGTTATGGAGCACTTTCCAAGGGCTTGGGATTGGTTTCTTTGACTTTGAGACTTACACACTCCACTTAGGAAAGTGAAGATTGGAGCCACAAGGATTTTTGTGAGCGTAACTCATTTATTGACATCCACCACTCACTCTTGAAGGAAGCCACATCCCTCTCCTATAAATAGGGAGATTTGTGTAAAGTTGGAACATCATATCTCATCCCATCCAAAGAGAAGCAAAGCAAGAGTGATAGTGAAAAAGAGACTTCTAGTTTCCACTACATTTGGTGAGAGTTGAGAGAAATTGTAAACCATCCTTGTTTGGTGAGGTTGAGAGATATTCTCTTGTATTGAGAGAATAATTGTAATCCTACTTTTAATAGTGGGAGATATTTACTAGCTTGGTCCCGTGGTTTTTACCTTTCACATTGAAACAGTTTTCCACATTAAAAATTCTTGGTGTCATTCTTCTACTCTCTATTCTTGTATTTTTCATTTCCGCTAAGTGTCTATTTTGAGCATACAGAGAGGAAAATAGTGCTGGTGTTTCCCAGCAATGATATCAAAGCCTAGTTTAGGGGGAGCTATTATCGTGTGTGATTCAAGATGGAGGGAGCTGTCACTCATGATGGAGATATGTTCAAGTTAACTGCAGAAAATTATTCCTATTAGAAGTCGATGATGGAAGACCATTTGTACTGCAAGAATTTGCATGAGCCAATCACCCACGAGAATAAGTCAGAGGGGAAGAAGGACAACGAATGAAAGCTCCTTAATCGGAAGGGTGTAGCTATGATTTGTAGGTATATTGATCGAAGCTTGTTCAGGCATGTATCAACTTATACCAATGTGTATGGGTTATGGACAAAGCTTGAATCTTTGATTCAAAAGAAGATGTCAAGGAATAAAGCTCATCTTGTCAGACGCTTGGTCAAGCTGGTCTATATAGATGGTCAGAACATGATTGAACATCTAAATACCTTCAAAGGTATTGTTAATCAATTGAAGAAAGTAGATATGAATATAGATGATGAATTACAAACTCTTCTACTCCTTAGTTCTTTGCTTGCGAGTTGGGATACAATGGTTGTCACTCTCAGCAACTCTGAACCAGATGGAAAGCTTAGCATGAATAATGTCATTAATAGTTTGCTAAATGAAGAGTCCAGACGAAAGGAGAGAGAGGTTTGAGTAGTCGCTCCGAAGCAAATGTTGTTGAAAATAGAGGAAGGAGCGAGCACCGTGGTAAAGGAGGCCATGGGAATCAACGAGGAAGATCCAAGTCTCGCCCCAAAGGCTTGAGTTGCTATTATTGTAGAAAGTCATATCGTAAGAAGTTTGAGTATAGATTCTTGAAGAAAGATCAAAAGGTTGGATTGTCCATGCTAACCAAATTGACCCAAAGAAGAAGAATCAAGGTGGAACAACTACTGATGTGGCATTAGATAATGAGAATGTTTTTCTTATCGATAATGAAAAGTATTTAAATATTGCATATGATGATTGTATATGGATAATCGACTCTAGAGCATTCTTCCATGTTACTCCTCATGAAGGATTTTTCTCGTCATATCAACTACAGTAATGTGTAATTTTTGTGGAGAATTGAGTAATCATTTATTTGAATATTTTTAGCTTTTTTTTTTGGAAAAGATTTTGGGTTTGGTATAAACTCTGTGAAGTCAAGCAAGCCGGTGACCCAATGTGACATTTAAAAAATTTATCCACACGTTATTGAAACACCACCAAGCGAGTCGGAGACCCAGCATGGAGTGTATATGTAAAGGATGGAGGTGTGACTAGCAATATTTATTTAATTCAATTTAACAAGAAAAATGGGTCAGGCCCAAAAAACAAGGGAGTGTAGGTACAAAAGAAGGAAGTGTGACTAGTAGTATTTATTTAATTCGAACTTTAACAAGAAAATGGATCTGGCTAAAAAATAAAAGGGTGTATATATAAAATATGGAGGTGTGACTAGCAGTATTTGTTTAATTCAAACTTAACAAGAACATGAACCTGGCCCAAAAAAAAGATTAGGTGGTCTACGTATAAAAGATGGATGTAAATAGTTTTTTTTATTTTTTTTTATTTTTTTTAGACAAAACAACAACCAAAGAGGAGAAGAGAGGGAAGGAAGGGTTAAGGAGAGAAGAGGGGAGAAGGAAGGAATCAATGGATAATTGGAGACCCCTTCTCTTTCTCTGACTGTAGTGTCAAATGACGTGACGTTGTTGACTCCTTTTGCCTCCTTGAGATGTGTCTCTTTAGTCATTTTTTTGTGTTTTTTTTCCTTTTTTAATTGATGTCTAAACATCGTTCATTTCCCTTTTGTTTTCTTTATTCTTTCACTTTTTATTATTATTTTTTCCATTTTATTATCGTTCTTTCCTTTTTTTTCCTTTTTGTTTTTTGTTTTATTATTTTCTTTTTCCTTTTTTCTTCTTTTTTTCATTTTATTATCTTTCCCTTAAAAAGAAAAAAATTGTCCTGACAGAATTAGGATAGGATTTGACAAGGTGCACAACAATTATGTTGAAAGGTGGAGATTTGTTTGTTGGAAATTCCTCCATGATTAAGGTTGGTTCACATTCAAGTATACATGCAAATTCAAATACATAAGAAATTGAGGATTACATTCCAAGCATGCATAAGAAGTTGTGGAGCATTTTCATAGGACTTGAAATTGATTTCTTTGACCTTGAAACTTACACATTTCACTTAGGAAAGTGGAGATTAGAGTTACAAGAAACTTTGTGAATGTAACTCATTTATTGACATCCACCATTCATCAAAAAGTCATAAAACTAACAAAATAAAGATACTAATTGATATATAATTCCTAATTTTGAGTTAAAACAATCCTCAATGTATTAAAAGTATTTGATAATCACCTTAAATCATATGTAAAATTAAAACATATTTGATGATTATTATTATTCTATAGGCAAGGCACAACATCATTATTCCAACCTAATATTCTAGTGCGTTTTAGACAGTTATATTCTAATATTCAAAGAGATAAACAAATCTCTAAAATAAAGATAATATCTTTAAATATAAAGAACATCTTAAAATTTAGATAACACCTTTTAAATCTAAACAATATTCTTAAGATTTAAAATTAAAATTTTGAATAGTTTTTAAACAAACCTTGTCGTGAATAAATTTGTGTGTAAATTTATCGACGACATGGTAGTTGGTATCTTTGCACCTAAATTTTCATGCTTACACCAAAGGTACCACGTCGTTCGATCTGTTAGATCAATCTAATGTCTCATATTTGGATTTGTGGCAGTTCTTTTTACTTTTGTGTTGCTCCTGTTGCTGCAAATCGTTCGGGCAGAGGAAAAAGAAGAGTTTCACGGTACAATGGTGATGACAATGGGATTTAAGGTAGTGCGGTGGTTGCAGACGTGGAGGTTGTTGGAGATGACAGCGGAGGACGCGATTGCAACTTGTAGTCTTTTTGTTTTTCAATATATATCTGAGCACTTTTCCTCACAACGATACCACTGTGCAGAAGGACAATGAGCAATATTTGAATGATATTTGATTCACAAGCATACCACTGTGATTATGGAGGTGTAAAGTTCCATGATGCCTCCGTTTGAGGTTACTACCTTAACCATCTTGCCATCCAAAACACCTCACTTGGGGTGATTTGAGCATATACTTTCCTACTTCACTCCCCCAATATACGTGGAAACTTAAGTATTATAACTCGTGGATTCTTAAATCCCAGCCTACCATAACTTTAAGTTTTTCTTGTTGCTGTTAAAAAAAATTTAATGTATCATTGACTGCATATTACTTCCTTTTCTTAGTTGAATCTATCTTTTTTCAAAAAAAATTAAAGCTTGTTTTAAAAATATTTATTAAACGATAGTTGTTTTGCGTAAATTATAGTGAATTTTTTTAAATCACAATCTAATTCCATTCTTTTGATTTTTTTTTCTTTACATATACTATAGAAACTAATCTCCAGAATATATATCCAGACTAATGCCATTTTTGTTTTGGAAAAGTGTTTTCGAAATACAATTCATTGTGTTGCGGAGCATAAGTTTCCAGAATTTTTTTATTGTGTTCCGAAAACTATAGAGCATTGAAAATATCACTACTTTGTCGAGAGTATGCATGATATTTTAATTTAGTTTATCTTTTAAGGATTTGTTATTTGCTTTCAAATCTTTAGATATTATCTAAATTTAAAATTATTATAAATTTGTTCGAAATATTTTAGGATTTATTTTCTCTTTTAAGATTGATGTTAGGTTTATAAATAGATATGCATGACATGAAAAAAATCATCCTATCTAACCCAACAAGAGAGGGGGTCACATATGAATAAAGAGTTTGCAAGTTTCACAAAAACATGCAATAAATATGAGTTTGTAAGTTACATAAAAACTTGTGATGAACATATATATATATATATATATATATATATATATATATATATATATATATATCATGTCCAAGGGTTTGGAAGATCATATGTAAATAGGGGAGTCACATATGAAGAAACGGTTTGGAAGTCAATAAAATAGCGTTGAAGCTCTTCCCCACAATATATCTCTTTTTTATAACTACTCCACCTACACAACAACAACAAAAACATCATACTTAACTAGAGAACTAGGTAATAAACAAATGAAAATTAAAATAAACACACTCCCTAACTGAACTAAAAATATTAATTATCAGGAACTGTAACGAAATAAAGAATATAAGTGATTTTGCAGTCATGGGAGAGATTGCTATTCTTTGTTCAAACCATCAACAATTATGTGCATATGATTTTGCAGCTTCTCGACAACTTGACTCATGTTGGGTCTGACGTTTTTATCATCCTCTACACATTCCAAAGCCACCCTTGCCAATATCTCCATTTCGTTCTTGGCATAGTTGAATCCCAAAGCAGGGTCAATGATTTGATCCACCCAAGATGATCCCACTTCTGATCCAATCATCCTTTTCTCCCTTACCCATGTCACTAACCTCTCGCGGTGATGTGACTCTGCTTCTAATTCGGTGATTCGAACACCTGTTGTTGGGCTCCTTCCAGTTATCATCTCCAAGACAACAATTCCATAGCTATAAACATCCACCTTGGAAGTGATTGGCAAGTTGAAAACCCATTCCGGTGCCATATAGCCTCTTGTTCCTCTTATCCTTGAGAAGCTTGAATTGTTGACATTGTTCCGGTTAAGCAGCTTAGACAAGCCAAAATCTGCTACCTTGGGTTGGTATTCAGAGTCAAGAAGTATATTTTGTGGCTTAATATCACAATGTAAAATCCACTCCAAGCATTCTTCATGTAAGTAGGCCAGACCCCTTGCTGTTCCCAGAGCAATGTTATACCTTTTACTCCATTCAAGTACATTTGAATTTGATGAAAGGTTCTGAGCTAAAGAACCATTCTCCATGTACTCATAAACCAACAACCTATGCTTTCCCTCTGCACAATACCCCAACATGTCAATTAAGTTCATGTGGTTAAGCCTTCCAATGATGCTTACTTCAGCCAAGAACTCACTCTCTCCTTGGTATGCTACTTCATGCAATCGCTTTATCGCCACAACTTGATTATCAGATAACACACCCTTATACACAATACCTCCAGCACCCCTTCCAATCTCTTCACTGAAGCCTTTGGTGGCTTGTTTCAGTTCAGAGTAACTGAATTTCTGAAACCCTGCTGCTGCTGCAAGAGCATACCCTTGTCTGTCAGCACTTGAGGGTAAAGTCCTATTATTCCTAAACAGTAGACACCACACTAGAAAGATGCACATAACCTCAATTCCTCCCAAGGCACCTGCAAACCATAACATGATCTTCAATGATCCATTTTCTTCCCCTTGAACGTACGATCTCTCCAGCATCTTTACGTTTCCACCATCTCCCCCACAAACCAAGCCACTATTATTATTTTGGACGGGGTTCTCATACTCATCATGGGACGACAAAGGCAGTCGCAGGAAGAATGATCCCATGAAACCTGTTTGACTATTCCCATTTAGCAAACGTGTCTTTGGGTAGCATTGAAAGAAAGCCTTTGCCTCCGAAAAGCTGTGCTGAAACCCCTTGCATTCGCACAATTGGGAACACAGATTTTCACATTGCTGATAAGTGTAATTTCCAAAGTAGCCATAGTCGTATCCATAGAAATCAATGTAAGGTATTCGCAGGAAGCGAGATTCGTATTTGTTGGTGGTGTTGCATAAATGTTGGAAATTTGGTGTGCAACCTTGAGACCAATCTTGACTATCAACCCAAGTATGACCTGGTTAGATAAATTTCTTAATAACACTTGCAAGAGAAAAAATAATGTTTATAGGAAAAGAAATCAAGAAAGTAAAATCCATCAAATTTTTTCCAAATAAGTTAAAATTGAATTGGGCTATCTTTAGATTTCTGTTTGAGGTGTTCCAAATTCAGTTTAGAAAGTAAACTTGTGACATATTTGGTTATCAAAAAATAAACATTAGTACACTTATATTTTGCCTGAAACAAGATTCTATACAATATAAGACTAAAGTTTCTTTTGCAAACTCTTTTGCAAAATGAAAACCACACAAAATATGTGGACTAAAGGAAAAAAATTTGGTAATTATAAAGACAAAAAAAGTAATTAAATCAAGAAACTTGAATAAAAAATAAAATGTTTAACTTTGAGAAAGCTTTTATTGAACCTATTTTGTTCTAAATATATACCTGGAAGACACGAACACTTTCTACCACTTGATGGCTCGTAACTGCAATAACTATTAGGTCCACAAATCCCATGAACGTAACAGGGACGTGAGCGAAATTCCCCTGACATTGTCCACTTGTCGTCTTCATCGTTGACGCTAAACACCCTCACACTACCGTCGTGATCGAGGGTCAATCTCCGTTGGAGCACCGTCCCGTAATCACTTGTTCTAAAAGTGAAGTTATCCGAAGAAACCAAGTAGCCAAAATCATCAAGTACAGCAACCCTGCTACCGTTGTAAGTGGATCTACCATTACCCGGGCAACCATTACCGAAATCGTTGCTCTGAAGCCAAGGATCGGGCCAGTAAAGGCTTGAAACTTGAGGACCTTGGTACATGAGACGAAGAACGTTCTCGAAATCAAAGAAGAGCTTGTAGAAACCGGAGGAATAGTTGGTCTCGCTTCTCGAGGAAACAAGGTTGGTGTTCTTGGTGAGAATTTGACCAGGAAGAAGCGTGTTCGTTGGGAAATCGAAGCTTTGCCACAGAACAACAATATTGGAGGAACGGTTTTGTTGGCTGTCGAGGAGGACGAGGTTGCCGGTGTCGTACAAATGTAACTGGACTTGTTTGGATGAGGTGATGGTGTTGGTGGACCACACTATTGACTGGCCAGCGTCGGTTAATACAAGGTTGCCGGTTTTGAGAAGGGAAAGCGTGGAGCGCTTTCCATTAACCGGTTGGTCCCGGTTGGCCATCCAAACAAGGGTGTGAGGTCTTTGGGTGTACCATATTGCGAAGCAGTAAGCGTTTTCACCAACAGGGTAAAACCCTGCGGTGAATGTAGCTTTGGGAGATGATACTACAACGTCTTCTTTGAGGTTCTCCACGGAGAGGGAGAACGAATATGTTGAGTGCTGAAAATTGTGGAGAATTACAAGAGCCAAAAGGAGTGTTAACGAGGCCATTTTGGCATGCCACTATGCTAAGCATGAATAATAATTAACAAATTGGTGTGGATCGATAACTCTTAAGAGCACTTGTCTTTCTTTTATAGGAGAAGAAAATTCAAAGGAATTAATATATGATGATCAATAGAAATATAAAAATTAAAAACTGTACTTTTCGTTGGAATATATATAATTTTTTTTTTTTATTTTTGAATCTTTGACATGTTAAAATATCACATTTTCTCAGAATGTTGAAAACAGGAAAGCATCGGGAAAGTGCAAACAAGACCAAAAAGGCGATTGAGTGATTCGCACGATTTGCATACTAGTCTACGTTGTTGCTCCAATGTCTACCTTTTGAATATAGAGATGATAAGAAAATAAGATTTACACGTATATATAAAAAGAAAAACAATTACTACAGACGTATATAGAATATTGTGTTCCTCTGTTATCTATTCATATATATATTTACATCAGGAAAAGGAGAAACAGATGAAATTAGCTGGGCAGCAATTCACATATCTATTTATATTAGGAAAAGGAAAAAATGATAAAATCAAGAAGCAAGTTGAATAAATAATACTTTTGAATTTAAGAGACATGTTTTATCTCCTAATTTCATCATTTTTTTTTCTTTTCCTAATGTAAGTAGATATATGAATAGTCAATAGATAACACTATAACAGAAGAACATACAAGATTATATATGTCTAAATCTTAGTCTCTTATCATATATATATATATATATATATATATATATATATATATATATATATATATTCAAAAGGCTGACATTGAGCATCAACATAGACATGTGTATCACTCATTCACTCACCTATTTGGTCAGCTTGTTTGCACTTTCAATGTGCTTTCCTATTTTCAATATTCTGAAAGTGTTATATATTAAGAGGTCAAAGATTAAACTTGTCAAAGACTCAAAAATAAAAAATAAAAACCATCGAATGAAAAATAAAGTTATTAAGTTAATTTTCTATTCTACATCATATATACTTTTTTAATTTTATTCTCCTTAAAAAGAAATAAAATGTCTCTTTTAGTTATGTATACCAATTTTATTTTTAAATTAACATTCAAATTAGATATTTTGACCCCGAGTGCAAGGAGGAAACTGATCTTGGAAGGGGTGCTGTAGGTATTGTGTATAAGGGGGAAAAAAATTAATTAATTGTAATTTTAAAAAGAAATTACGAAAATTCTGTAATCTTGAAACAAATTACCAATCTATAGCAACCAAACACGTCCATCTGGGACATGTTCAATCACGCCCAAAGACAACGTGACTCAAGCCAAGTCACGTCCAGGAAGGACGTGTTTTACCAGGGGATGACACGTGTTATCTTGGGACACGTGTCATATTGCGGGTACGATGAGGAAAAATTTCGGAAAGTCATAACTTTTGACTGGGATGTCCGATTAGGGCGACACTGGTGGCCACGCATTCGAAATTGAGAGAAGAAGCCGCTGGCAAGTTTTTGGAATTGTCCAAAATTTTCCCAAAAGAGGCCTCTAAGTGCCTCAAAATTGCGATTTAATCTTACAACACCCTAAAAATTTCTTGCTTTCTAATTTTTTATCTATTCAATTAGTGAACTGCAAGCTATTTTTTTTCTAATTACTTCTCTTAATTTCGAGCATTTTGACATAAAATATGCCTCCATCGAACATTTCTATCAAAATTTATGATTGTTCAAAGTTTATAGCATAACCAACACTTTTGGGAAAATTTTTTGGACAAGTCCCAACACTCCAAACTTGAGATAATGTATTTTATACAGATGTAGAACTAGTATTTCCCTCTCTTTAATTTACATAGGAACAGCCGATTTCAATTTGATTCCGCACTGCTATTAAAATGCACTTATTTACTTCTTGATCATTCTCTTATATTTTAATTATAAATTATCTCATGGTGCATAAAAATGAATAAATACAATTAGTGAACAAAATTATACTGTAAAGTTGGTGATGCATATAAACTTCGAACAATCATAATTTTTTGTGGAAATGTCCGATGGAGGCGTATTTTATGTCAAAACGCTCGAAATTAAGAGAAGTAATTAGAAAAAAAATTAGCTTGCATTCAGTGATTGAATAGATAAAAAATTAGAAAGCAATAAATTTTTTGGGTGTCGTAAGATTAAATCGCAATTTTGAGGCACTTAGAGGCCTCTTTTGGGAAAACATTTTGGACAAGTCCCCTTTGGGACTTACCAACGACTTCTCCTCTCAATTTCAAGCGCGTAGCCACCAGTTTCGCCCCAACCGGACATCTCAGTCAAAAGTTATGGTCTTCCAAAATTTTTTCGCATCGCGTCCGCAATATAACACGTGTCCCAAGATGACACGTGTCATCCCCTGGTGAAACACGTTCTCCCTGGTCGTGACTTGGCTTGAGTCACGTCCTCCTTGGGCGTGATTGAACACGTCCCAAGTGGATGTGTTTGGTTGCTATAGATTTGTAATTTGTTTCAAAATTGCAATATTTTCATAATTTCATTTTAAAATTACAATTAATTAATTTTTTTGCCTGTATAAGGGTGTATTGTCTGATAATCAAGTAGTGGCAATAAAGCGACTTTCTAGCTGGAGGAAGCATAATTGGAAGGCTTAACCACATGAACTTAATTGGCATGTTGGGGTATTCTGCATAGGGAAAGCATAGGTTGTTGATGGTTTGAACTTTGAACAAAGAATAGATGTCACTTCCCTTGTGGTTCTTGTGATTTTCACCCAATTATTCCTTTTAATTTTTTTATTTACCCAACTATTCCTCCCCCAAATTATTAACATAAGTGTCATCCAATACCATTCACAATGTGGGGTGACTTTTGCATTTTTTTAAATATTTATGATGTTTTACGATTAAAAAATAATTAAGTTCGATTGTTTTCATGTAAACAAATTTAATTGCATAAATTTCACATCTTGACTCGGTTTCAAAAGGCTTGAAAAACGAGTTTGAAAATGTAAAAAACATTTTTTGCACTTTAATAGTTTCATGATGATCTTTTTTAAAAATATTTTAATATGAATATGAGATTATTTCATATGAACAATGCAACATGTGCATTGTTTTGCTTACGAAAATGAGGTTATTTGATACAAACAATGGTTTACTCCCACTATTTTCATGTTGATGAATTTAACAATACCAATCTTATTATTCTACAATAAAAAGAAGATTACACATGAAAGTCATAAAACAAAAATAGTCAGGACCATACAAAACAAACATTATCAGAAAAACTATTACTTGAATAAACGTTGGTGGTGATTTTCCTCTAGTTTTCCTTTTTTTAGAAAAACATTATCTTTATCTTTTTTTTTATCGTTGTCCCGTTGTGACCACGTTGCGACATTGTTGAAATACAATAATTAAATATATTGCTAATTAATTAAAAAATTAAAAATAAAAATAATCAAAACAAATAAAAAAAATAACCGTTTAGAATTTGAGTTTGGGATACCAAATTCTAAACGTGAGTTTGCAAAAAGTAAAAAAAAAAAAAAAAAAGAGTATGTGAATAGTAAATGAGGGTGAAAAAAGTGAATTCAGAGTTAAAAAAAAAAACGAATTCATAATAGTAATGGGAATACTTATATTAATAATATGGGGTACGAAAAGTTGGGTAAAAAAATAATTAGGCTTAAATATATTTTTTATTTTTGATATATGTGTAATTTCTGTATTTGATTCTTGATTAAAAAAAATCGAATTAAATTTCTTATATTTGAAAAGTTTTATTTTAAAATTTTACTGTCAGTATGACGTTAAATATTTTGATAACTGATTTGTAATAATTCAAAAACTGTCAACATTTATATACAAAATCAAATTAAAATTTTCTTAACGATTAAAAACTAGAAGAATCAATTGAAGGGATTCTGGTTCAGGAAACGTGGCCATGTACGTGGGAAGGCTCAGAAAAAAAAAAAAAAAAAAAAAAAAAAAAAAAAAAAAAAAAAAAAAAAAAAAAAAAAAAAAAAAAGGGACAGTGCAGGAAAAAAACGAAAAGCTTGATGTGTGACACGTGGCCATGTACGATTAATGGATGGGCAAAAGTTTGAATCAACGGCCCATCATCTCCCTCACCATCCTCTTTCACAATGCTGCAATCGAAGCCACTACTACTTTCTTCAACAACACCTATTAATAATTATTCTTACAGTTAGTTAATTAGTTATATTATATATTAAAAATTATATTAATTAATTATATTGTTGAAATACAATAATTAAACATATTATTAATTAATTAAAAATTATAAAATAAAAATAATCAAAACGAAAAAATAAATGAAAAAATAATCGTTTAGAATTTGAGTTTGGTACCAAAATTTAAACGTGGGTTTGCAAAAAGTAAAGGAAAGGCTGTGAATAGTAAATGGGGGTGTGAATTTCAATCTGAATCTGCGAAAAGTAATAAAAAAAATACAAGGTGTAAATTTGGAATTGGAAGAACCGAATTCACAGTAGTAATGAGAATACTTATGTTAATAATCTGGGATAGGAGTAGTTGGGTACATAAAAAAATGAAAAGTGATTATTGGGTAAAAAAAATCGTTCCTGTTCCTTTCATACGAAACATTTTTGTGTGACAGACTTGGCTTCTTTGTGAGCGGGTTTACATCAGAAGGAATGTTTTGATTCTTTTCCTTTTCCCTCTCAATAGTTTAGAAGCTTCTTCATTTTCTTATTCTTCTTCACACTACAATCTTATTTTCATAGAACTTGTCATTATTTAGCATGTTTACTATCATAACATTCCTTTATGTATTTGAAATTACCTCATTTTGAATCATCACTCCTGATATCTTCTATGATCATTGTCATCTTTGTTGCATTTTGAATGAAGATGCAAGATAAATTGTTTTACCAAATAGTAAATACCAATTAACTTTTGTATATAATTGATGCTTGACATATTTTACAAATCCTTTGCTTTTTTTCCAAGTTAAACTGATACAGTTGCCTTTTTCATTTGGTTTTTTTTCTATGAAATTTGCAACAATAAATCCAATTCCACGGACCACGGCTGGATTTTAATATTGAAGGACTTCTTGCTAAAGATGTAATTTAATCTATTTACATGTTGTTCCTATTGATTTTGGCAAGACTTGCTCACATTGGTGAGCCTCTCCACGAATTGTGGTGTGGTGGAAGTATCTGTAAAGAAACTTCGACACTCAAGTTAGAGGTATAGATTTATGCAAACAATAATATGTGAGTTAAAATCAGAATATGCTTTACCTGAATTTCAATGGTCTCTTATATAGGGAAAGATTGAATTATCTAATCTTAATCTTATTCTTTCAAATAATGTAAACAGGGAAAGATAAGGTAATTATCTTATATTTCCTCTAATAAAAGATATTTTCTGGTATTAGGATTATATATTTATCTTATGGCTAAGAGATAAAGTTTTTCTCTTACATTATTTAAATCGCCTAGATATTCAGGATCTGAGTAGCCTACTCGGCCCACCATCAAGTTTGGTGGTTTACCAAGTCCGAATAGATCACATACCTTTGAAAAGGCTCATACTCAGTAAAAAGAAGTGTTTAATGAAACCTTGATGCATTCTGAACATTATGTCAGATTCTTTAACAATGGTCTGGTCCACTAGATTTGTTGAAGATATTTAACATATATATATATATATATATATATATTAAATATTAATATGTTCACATACAAGCCCAATAGGTTATTGTATGGTTATATGAGTCCATATGGGTTGGAGCCTAATAGCTTTCTATATTACTAGGATTTTTCCTAAGCTGGAGGTAACACTGTTGAGCATTCCAAATCTGATGCCTATTGGTGTAATACTTCAAGCACTCAACACTAAACCCTTCTCTCTCAAACCTCACTACCTCCAACAATCTTGAAGTATTAGCTTCGTGTATCCGATTTGAGCGAGTAAGGTGTTGTTTCGAAGATCTCATCGAGAGAAATTCGAGGGTGTGATCACTTTCGTGTTTTGACGGAATGATTGACCAGGATCTGAGATTGAAAACTTTGCAGCCGCAAAATTTGAGGCCAGATCTTGGAAATTTCAGCCAATTTCGCGAGTTGAAACCTTATAGGTTTTGTTCTACTTGTTGAGACGATTGTTTTGAGTGGTCATTTGCGAAAAACGGAGATCAAACGAAGGAGCTATAGCCGTTGAAAGTTTTTGCAGTTTTCCGACGACTGGTTCATCTTCTCCAGCGAACTGTTCCGGCGATTTTTTAGCAAGTCTCCAGCAACCCAAAATCATTGTTCCTAAGGTTTCGAGGCATTCCAGACTCATTTTTGGGGTCAAATTTGACAAATTTCACGTCTACAATGCTATTTTTGAAAAGTTAGAAGATTTGGTATACTTTGGAGGATTTTAAGGTGCACTCTTTCTAACTCTTTTACTTTGATTAAAATGGCAAAACATAACTCTCATGATATCATAAAGCTGAAATCCTTTGATGTCACTGAATTTCATGGTTGAAAATTTCATGTTCAGTTTGGCATGAAGGAACGTGATATATTCTATACTGTATTAAGTGATTTTGCATCTACTGTTGAAAATGTGGATGAACGTCAATGGATTAAAGATGAAGATTATTGTAGAGATTACTTGTTAAACTCTTTAAATCCTCGTTTAGCTATGACTTATAGTGAGTATAAGACTACAAAGAAGATATGAGATCACTTAAGCAGTCAATTTCAAAAACAAGAGAGGTTTTCTAAGACTCTTATAACAGATAAGTTCTTTGACTTTAAGTTCATTATGAACTCAAGCATCACTTCTCAATTAATTGAACTTGAGAATATGAGGAACAAACTAAAAGAGGACAATTCTTATTTGTCTAATAATCTCTTTGTTGGTCTTATGTTGAGTAAGCTACCTGCTGAATAAAATTCTTTTAAGACTGACATGTACAGACTAAAAGAACAGATAGGGCTGGATGAATTAAAAAATGTACATTCATATTGAAGATCAAAACATTTATAGGAAGAGTTTGGAACAAGTAGGACAACAAAAGTCAGCTGCCAACTTAGTTTTCACATTCCTATAAATATCAGAAAAAGTACAAGCCACCAAAAGGAGAATCCTCTTCACAGTTAGAGGCCAAAAAGACTGTCTTCAAGAAGAAGAAGGGCAAGTGCCATAATTGTGAAAAAGTGGGGTCATTGGACAACAGAGTGTAAGCTACCAAAGATGTTAAAGAACAACACACCACAAAATTAGGTTAATATGCTAATTAGTGAATCTGAGCCTCAAGCCTTCATTGGAATGATGAATAATGGAAAGGTCAGTGTCTCTTCTGAGTGGTGGTTGGATAGTGGTGTTATATGTCATACAACAAATGATGAGAATTTGCTCATTGATATCATAGAAGTGAAAGACACCGTAGAAAATTATAATGGTAGTGAGGCAGGGGTGACTCATGCTAGAACTACTAATTTGGTGCTTTCTTCTTGTAAGTTACTAACTTTGAAACATGTTAAAGTAGTACCCTTACTTAAAAGAAATTTAATATCTATGAGTTTACTTGATAAAGCTGGGTTGCCTTTTTCAACTATAAATGATAGAGTAAATTTATCTATTAACTCATGTTACTTCGGTTGTGCATTTATGATTAATGACATGTATAGACTGAGTTTAGATACTGATAGCATAAACCATGTTAGTTCTACTTTGATTGATCCAAAATTATTACATAATAGACTTGGACATGTGAACTATAGGAAAAATGCAACATGCATCTAAAACTCATAACATTCCATTAGATATTTTTATTCGATTTGACAATGTGAAGTGTGTACACAGACTAAGATCACTAGAAAACCTTTTCAGTCGATTTCTAAAAGCACAACACTTCTTGAGCTGATACATTCTAATCTTTGTGACTTTAAAACTATGTCACTAGAGGGGGTCGAAAGTACCTAATCACTTTCATAGATGATTTTTCTATATATTGTCATGTTTATTTGTTGAAATCGAAAGATGAGGCTTTTGAGAAGTTTTAAGATTTTTAAATCTAGAGTTGAAAATCAACTTAATTTGAAAATCAAGAGGTTTGGGAGTGATAGAGGAGGAGAATATACAATGACTAGGTTCAAGGAATTTTGTGCTCTGGAAGGCATAATACTTGAAACCACTGCTCCTTACTGACCCTAATCAAATGGTGTTGCAAAGCATAAGAATAGAACTTTAATTGAAATGCTAAATTCTATGTTACTTACAGCTGACATGCCTTCCTCCTATTGGGGAGAAGCTGTTTTAACTGCTAATCACATCTTAAACAGATTGCCTCACTCTAAATTGTCTAATACACCTTATGAGATATGGCACAAACGTCCTTGTAGATATGATACCCTTAAAATTTGGGGTTGTGTTGCCTATGTAAGGATACAAGATACTAAAAGGCCTAAGGTGGGACCTAGAACAACTACTTGTGTATATCTAGGTAGTGTAGAAGATAGTGCTGCAAATAGATTTTTGGATCTATCTACTAATACAGTGATAAAATCTAGAGATGCATAATTCTTTGAGTACAAGCTTGTTAGCAATCTTGACTTGAAGGTTTTTGGATCTACAGATATGATTTCAGAATCTCCTGTAGAATCTATAGCTTGTCCTTTTGACACTAATCTCACACAACTGGCTATGGAACCAATCACAATTAGAAAATCTACAAGAGACAAAGTTTCTAAAAGTTTTGGTGTGGACTTTGTCACTTGCCATATAGAGGGTGATCCATTCTCCAATCAAGAAGCAATGAGATCTAGAGAATCCTTACTGTGGGCAGAAGTCATAGATGATGAAATGAGTTCTTTGCTACAGAGTCACACTTGGCAGCTAGACAATTTGCCAAAAGGGGCTAAGGCTATAGGTTGTAATTGGGTATTAAAGAAGAAACTGAATAGTTATGGATCAATAGCTAGATATAAAGCACGTTTAGTAGCTAAAGGCTTTAAACAACAGAGTGGAATAGACTTTTTTGACATTTATTCACCTGTATGTCATCTGTCAATTATAAGAATTCTTCTTGCTTTTGCATCTATTGAACACTTTGTAGTGCATCAAATGGATGTAAAGACAACTTTCTTAAATGGAGAGTTAAATGAAGAAATCTACATGGAACAACCTGAAGGGTATGTCATGATAGGCCTTGAGGAAAAAGTTTGTAAATTGAACAAATCTTTGTATGGTCTTAAACAAGCACCTATGATGTGACATCTTAAGTTTGACAAGGTGGTAAAAAACTATGGTTTTCAGTCCAGTTATTCAGATAAATGGCCTTTACTATCGTTTCATGTCAAATAAGATAGTCATCATATGCTTGTATGTTAATGACATGTTAATTCTTGTCTCCAATCATTCTATAGTGAGTGATGTGAAAACCATTTTTAGCTAGAGAATTTGACATGAAAGATCTTGGTATACCTAATACCATTCTCGGTATGAAAGTAAGCTTTGAAAGGCAAGTTATAGCCAAACTCATTATATTGAGCAGCTACTTTCTACCTGGGGGTGAGACACCATATGATTATAACAAAAGACCGAGTCCTAATGAAGGGACCAGTGTGGATCAGTTAAAGTACTCAAAACTGATAGGTAGTCTCATGTATGCTATGAGTTGCACTAGACCTGACATAGCCTTTGCAGTTGGCATGTTCAATCGTTTCACTAGTAATCTTAGTAAAGAGCATTGGGATGCCCTCAGTAGGCTGATGAGATACCTTAAAGGTACTAAAGATTATGCTCTATGTTATTCTGGTTATCCTCCAACTATGGATAGATATTCTGGCGCCTCATGGTGTTCAGAAATTGGAAATAGTAAATTCACCAGTGGATATGTATTCACTTTGGGTGGAGCTGTTGTTACTTGGAAATCCAAAAGACAGACTTGTATTGCGTTGTCATTAATGAAATTAGAACTTTTTGCTTTACCCTTAGCTGGTGAAGAGGCAGAGTGGATAAAGAATCTGATTATGTATACTCCTTTGACTAAACTAAAGATTAATTCTTTAAGTTTATTTTGTGATAATCAAGCAGCAGTCCAAGTCGTAAAGAATGTTCTCTTTAATTCAAAGAAAAGACATGTGAGACTGAGACATGCGTTGTTGAATTATTTGAAAGAACAAGGAGTTATCACTTTGGTTGATGTGAGATAGAAGGATAACATGGCCAATGCTCTCACAAAAGGTTTGCCTAAAGATCGATGATTCAAAACAGTGGGGGAAATGGGGTTAAAGACTAGGTAGACAAGTCTTAATTATCATTTGCTTACCTTAAATTGTGTGTTTTGAATTATCGAATATTCTTTTGTTGGCCAAATGATAAGCACAATTTATATGTTTCATTGCTGATAGTGGTTGCTAACTATTTTTGAAAAGGGTGAGTTATAATTTCATTCCAAACTTGATGAGATGATTTTTAATCCAATTCAAAGTTTTATCTGGGAAGCTTGTGTCACTCCAAACTTGATGATACAATCCTATCAATTTGGCCTATCCTTTTGGTTAAATGATCTCATTCCAAACTTGATGTTAGATAATTTGACTTTAAGGAATTAGTAATTGTGACATTCCAAATTGAAACATAGAAATAATTGATTATATAAGAAGTTTATTAGTCTTGTTCTTAATTGAAACTTGACATTATAAGACTAGGTTATTGTAAGTGACGTGACTATTAGTCTTATTATGTGAAATGAGACAATCATTATTCTCTTACAAATAAACTTAGATTGATGACTCTTTATAACTTAAACTATTTAGGCCTTGTTCATAATTTATGAAATTGGCTTGATGATTATGAACATGATATTATCATGTTTTATGACACTGATATATGTTTTTCTTTGCTTGATGATATGAGGCTAAGTTCTTTTAGTAGAACTAGACATTTTTAGTAGTTTATTTAAATGATTGAATTCATGATAATATGAAATTCATATTTGACATTCTACAGGGGATGACAAAGATGGAGGAGAGCTTACTAAGTGGGATCCTGAAGAGGACGCCAGCTTGGAGTTGTAGGGAACTTGACAGTTCAGCTACTATTGCCCATTATGTTGGAGTCCATTTACTTGAGACTTACATTTTGTTATTTCTATTTGGTGAACATTATGATTATTATGCTTATTTTTTATATTTGTAAGGTCTTAGACTATTTTCACTGGCTTACTTATACTTGACTATTATGCATATGTTGGTTGTGAACTGATTTTGAGATGTTGAGATTTGGATGAGTTTAGATTTAATCTAAAAATCTCGATATTTATATTGTTATATTGATCTTAGAAAAGATTCATGAGAATGATGATTCACTTAGTTTGATTGCAAATTTGTTTGAGTTTACTGTTTTCTTATTAAAACACATTGACTGATCCGATTTGATTGTCTTGGACTGGAAGTGGATGATTCATGTTTGTTTGAACATTACACTGACTACTTTATTGGATTGTGTTATATAGTGAACATATGGGACATTGTTGAATATATTTAAAATATATATTAAATATTAATATGTTCACATACAAATTCAATAAGTTATTGTATGATTATATGGGTCCATATGGGCTGAAGCCTAATAACTTGTTATATTACTAGGGTTTTTTCTAAAGTGGATGTAACACTATTGAGCATTTCAAATCTGATGCCTCTTAGTATAATACTTCAAACATCCAACATTAAACTCTTCTCTCTCAAACCTCATTACCTCCATTAGATATGTCCACAACTTTTCCTCCATTGCATCCATCTCAATCAGGCCTGATTAACCCAATTATTACCAACATGAGAACAATTCCCTGTAATGTAATATATTTTAGATGGGATTCTATTGAGTAATGTTCTGGTGTATAGGCCTTGGAGGGTAGTCACGTACCCTTGCAGAGGACTAACTCTAAGTTAGAGGATGTAAAGCAATATTCATGATGTGTCCTTTCTAAAGCATTTTTTTTTTGTTCGTATGAGCATAATTTACATACTGTGATGCGATCCTGTTCATGATTTTCATTTGATGGTTGGTACGCTTGCACATAATGTAATGTTTTTCTTCCCAACAATTACATGAAATAAAATAGGATAGTTTTTTTAAAAAATAAAAAATAAACTAAAATAATTAAATATGGCATGATTTTAATTTTCTTTGGTGTCAGATTTGCAGGGGTTGTTATCAGTTATCACACCACATGTAACACAGAACGAAAACAAAAGCATTGGAGATTGTGGTGGAGTTGAAGAAAACCAAAATAGAAGAGCTTGTCTCATAAGTAAATATTTTGTTGTAGCCTCATTACACCATACATCTTTCTTGATATATTCAGATAGTATAGTAGGAAGATATAGAGCAAAGTAAAATCAGAATAAACCAGCTGACAACTGGCATACTACGTTTTATTAGATTTGTTGGAAACTTAGAATCATAATTTTTACTAATTTTGTTTGACCTGTGTTTTCCTTTATTGTGATTCAATATGGTTTTGCCCTCCTTTCCACGTGTATCTCTCAGAAAGTATGAAATTAAAAGAGATAGTTTTGCTTTGGAGAAATCTAATTCTTGGTCTGTATTGGAGACACAGACGCCCTGATTGTGTCGTTTCGTCAAGAATTGGTTAATTGTGATTAAGTTCATGGGCAAAAAAGGCTTGATATGTGAATTTTGTTGCACGAAACATGGAAAACTATTGTAAAGCAGGGACCGTTTCCTAGACATGTTTAGCTTCAATGGATTTTTTTATAGGAAGTTTTATTAATTTAATATTTTATTTTGATGTGTCGGCATTGTAGATCATGACAAAAAAAAAAAGAAGAAGCTAATTTGTACATTGCGTCTTTGCAGACCCATTTTATCAATGAAGGTAAATTTGGTGACTTCTTCAAAGGGTACTTAAGGATGTTGGTGCTTCTGTTTTAGAGCTTTATAAGGCTTCACAATTTGACAGGGAGCCATCCCTTTCTATTTGGCACAAGATTGTACTATTGGTTTCTTTGATTCCTTTATAATGGCGTATACACTAAGAAAGAAAAAACTCAATTGAACACTTGCTGAATATTAAGTTTTGTTTTTAATGGCATATAACCATTCTTCATTTCTTTACTTCACTTCATTCTTAAGATATTTCAATTTCTCTATAAGAACAAAAGCGGCCCATCCTTAAACATGTCACCTTCCAATGCTTCTCCACCAAATCCAAAAATCCCTTTTCTTCAAGCCAAGCAATTGATCATTTTAAATGGCTTTGGCCCCCTTGGATATACAAAACTAGAGTTGGTGTTGGATATGTGTGTAATCTAAAAATCCCTTTTCTTCAAGCCAAAATTGAGCATTTAAAAGGGCTGTGTCTCCCTTGGATATACAAAACTAGAGTTGGTGTTTTATGATTAAGATTAAAATCTTAATTTTTAATACAGCACGTTTCTTTTTCCTAATAGATTTAAATAATTACTTTTTAGATCGGTTATTTAATCATAGACATTGATAGTATAATTGATGTAGAAGATTTTTTTAAACCAATGTAAAAAGTTTATTCTAAAAATTTAGGATTTTAATCTCAATCATCAATTTTTTTAATTATAATCTAACGGTTGAAAAAGATTTTAATTATATATATAAGGGTTCTCTTATTACTTTTTTACATAATTATTGGGTCCGACTTAGATCAATCGAGTCGACCCATCGACTCGAGAACCAGACACTCAACAGATCTGAGTTACTTGTTGGATTAGTTATGCATGTGACTTGGTTCAACTCGGTGGATCATACATTTTCGAGGTTTTTTATATTCGAACAACATCACTCATATTAGAAAATGCAATTTATACCTTATATTTATCTTTTATATATATATATATATATATATATGTATTTATCAAGGCTTTTAAATATTTAAATTTTATTAAACTTTAAATCTTAAGTGTATAATCAGTTATAAAATTATTTATATTTTTTTAATATAAATCAAATTATAACTTATTAGATTAATTTCTAACCCTTGGTTTAGTATTCTGACCGAATCAATAATAAGTTAAAGTCTAATAACATTATTTTTAGGTTATTATCTCGATGTCCTGCACTATGGGTCAGTAGTTTCCCTTGGGGTCGTTAGTGTAGGGATGTGGCTGCTTCTTTTATTGGAACATCTGCCTTTCTGCCACGCTTTTGAAAACATATGGCCAGAATGCCATGCGGAGGAAACATATTGCCAAAATGCCACGGTAGCATTTTCGCTGCTGGCTTTAGCGGAATAGGAGCGACATGTGGCACGTTACGATTGGGAACACAGAGTGGTGCAGCCACGTGTCAAGCGTCGCGTATTTCGGCTGGCGTTGTAGCGGAATAGGTGTACCCCGCTGCTGGACCAAGCGGTTTATGTCACATGGCCCACGTCCTGCATATACTTCCTTCCCCTTTCACTTTTACGTTCTCCCACTTTTTACTTTCAGTCTCATTTTACTCTTTCCATCTTACTCCAGTTCTTCCCTCCCAAGGTAAGTTTTTATTATAGTGGCTTTAAATATAATGTGAAATATTAGGTTAGAAGATTATTTAAATTATTATAGTGGCTTTAAATATAATGTGAAACATACAATTTTTTTAATGGCTTTAAATTAAAATGACATGACTTTAATTGTGTTTAAATATATATATGTGTGTGTTTAATTTTTAATTTTTAGTGTTTAATGCATTGCTAACAAAATCATTTAAAATAAATAATTATGGTTGTGTTTTTATCATTTAGAAAAACTGTAATTTTTTTACAAAAGTAATTTATTTAATAGAACTAATATTTAAGTAAATAAAAAAATATTTCAAAAATCTATTTAAAAATGGTCTAATTCTTATAATGAATTTAAAACTAATTCAAAATATATGTTTTTATTGAAAATAATTTTAAAAAAACTGTATTGATAAGTCAAAACTAATTTAATTAATAGAAATAATTTAGAAGTAAATTAGAAAACATTTGAAAATTAAAAACAGTTAGAAAATATATTTAAAATTTATCTAATTGTTATAATTAATTTAAAACTGATTCAAAAAATTAGTTTTTATTCAAAATGATTTTAAAAAAAAATAAAATTTTTTTAAGTGGTCAACCATATAATTCGCTGGTGAGAGATGCGAATTACGTGGCTGCCAAATCAGCTTCCGTACTTCGCAACCTATCCCAGCGAAGTTCCTTTCGTGGCACTTTGGGAAAAAGTTTTCTTTCCGTGACATTGTGACAAATCTTTTTAAAAAAGGTGGCACAAATGCCACTCTCTCTCTTTTATTATTCCTGTAATATTGTGTTCATGTGTTCATCAGGTAGGGAAATTCCTTATGACTCAACTACTTCACTTGTATTTATATAAACATATCCTTGCATATAAAATAAAATAATGGGTTGTGACTTTTTTTACCAAAAAAATCGACTGTACCAAAAAATTACTTTTCATCTCCATTGCTTATGAAGTTATGATAATCTGTTCAGACCCTTTGAAAAGAAGGGCCTATGGTTGCAAATGTAGTACTAAGTTAGGTGCATTTGAAAAGGCATCTTAACTACTACGATTTCAACTATTAACAAATAGGGGTAGGTACCATGGAGATTGGAGACATTGATGATTGGAAACTTTCTGCAACCACTGACGATAATTATTGTCGTTTCCCTTATTATGGATATATTTGGATTTAAGTTTAAAATATGGTGTCCATAATTTATATTTCATGAATAAAAGTAAATTGAAAATAAAAATAAAAATGATGATATTTCTATAAACATATATTTATCTCAAACATACTTTTACAACTTTTTTATCCAAACACACGTTTACTCTTCAAATACAATGCAACAACGAACATTAATACCACGTGAATGAATTGTTCAATTATGAGGAATGCTAGCTAGCAATTCAAAAGTACATTTTTCTTAAGACATACTTAGTTGTTAGCTAAAATCTATTAAAATGATATAAAAAAAACCTTATTAAATAGAAGTATGACCAGCACTAAGAAGATGTACTAAGATATATAAGACGGATTAAATGGTTAAAGAAAAATAAAAAGAAAAAAGATTATGAATTTGATCATTTTTATTAACAAAAAAATAACATTTTAATAAATTAACATTTACCAAAAAAATTAAAAAAGGTCTATTAAAATTAATGATTGTTAATAAATTTCAAACAAAAATAAAAAAGAAAAAGACCTGTATTATAATAATATAAAATTATTTTACATTATCAATTAATCATAATGTATTATATATATATATGATAAATTTATTAATTTTTATAAATTTATCTTAAAACTCATAACATCACTAAATAATGATAATATGAAACTATTTTTCATTATACTTTAGTATCACCATTAAACTCATAATAAAATATATTAAAAATTACATTATTTATTTTATCATCATCATAATCTTCTCTCCCACACTTTCCTTTTTTTCCACCATTTTCAATATTTTAAAAGACATTTTTTTTTTAGAATTATTAAGGATTCAAGGAAGAATATTCCTTTTTTCTCAAAAAGGAAGAAAAATCAATAAAAAAAATGAAGGTCTTTGAATCTTCTACTTTTGAATAAATGAAAACTAAACTAGATTCACCGCAAAAATGGATGATCAAGACAAGAGAAAGCTGTAGTAGCATTGACTAGTGAGGCACATGTAGTAGCATTGGTCGTAGTTCAAGAAAAAGCTTGTATTTATTTAAATTCTTAGAAGACAATGAAGAGATGAGGAAATTGCGAATGGCCACTTCACCATTCTCACTACTCCTTTCTCTAATTCTCCTCCACAATTTTCAGCATTCACATTCCTTCTCCCTCTCCGTTGAGAACCACAAAGAAGACGTCATAGTTTCATCACCCAAACCCACATTCACCGCAGGTTTTTACCCCGTCGGTCATAACGCTTTCTGCTTCGCAATATGGTACACCCGACCACCTCGTACCGTCTTTTGGATGGCCAACCGGGACCAGCCGGTAAACGGAAAACGCTCCACGCTCTCCCTTCTCCGAACCGGTAACCTCGTACTAACCGATGCCGGTCAGTTCATCGTGTGGTCCACAAACACCGCCACCCCATCGAAACAAAACCTCCGGTTACATTTGTACGACACCGGCAACCTCGTACTAATAAGAAACCTCGAAAAGTCCGAAGATGCTGTTTTGTGGCAAAGCTTCGATTTTCCGACGGACACGCTTCTTCCTAACCAACCTCTGAGCAAGAGCACCAACCTCGTTTCGTCGAGAAGTGGGACCAACTATTCCTCCGGTCACTACAAGCTCTTCTTCGACTTCGAGAATGTTCTGCGTCTCATGTACCAGGGTCCTCGTGTTTCGAGTGTTTACTGGCCTTACGCTTGGCTTCAGAGCAATAACTTCGGTAATGGGAATGGTAGATCCACTTTCAATGATAGCAGGGTTGTTGTGCTCGACGATTTCGGCAAACTGGTTTCTTCTGATAACTTCACTTTCGCTACAATCGACAACGGGATGGTGGTGCTTCGACGAAGATTGACCCTCGACCACGACGGAAATGCGAGGGTGTATAGCATCAGAGACGGAGAAGACAATTGGAAGGTGACGGGAATATTTCGGCCACAACCTTGTTTCATTCACGGGATTTGTGGACCCAATAGTTATTGCAGTACTAAACCAACTACTGGAAGAACGTGTTCCTGCCTTCCAGGTATTAGAACAAAAATTACTAGATTAAATTAATTAAATTTTGCTTCTGAGACTTAAAATTAACTTATGCTTTCTCAATTAGCTTATCACTAAAACTGATTGTAGCTTGTGCGTAAGTTCTTTTTAACTTAACATGGAAACCAACATAGTGTAGCATACTAGCATAGTTGATAGTCCGATAACTTTGCCTATTACATGTTTAGGAGATTCAATTGCCAGGGCCAGAGTTGTGTGTTGTGTATATGAAAAAGGAAATGGATTTTTTGACACCCAAAAGCTATTTGACACCTAGAGAGAGAGAGAGAGAGAAATATAAGAGTTGTTGATGGGTGAAATATAAACTCTATGAAAAAACATAAATCGGGAGAGATCAATCTCTTGAATGAATGTCCATATCATGATGGATTAGTTGTTAGGCATTAAAATGTTACTACTAGCAGCAACATTATTATTAGTCCTTGACTTCTAGTCAAAGATACCCTGAATTATAAATAAAAAAACACTTACATGAAAGAATCTTAATTAATTTTAGCTTCTTTTTGCATAAATGCTTATTATTTCTTCTTCTACAAGTACATAACGAGAAAATTATGGAAACAGGATATAGATGGGTTGATAGTCAAGACTGGTCTCAAGGTTGCGTATCAAGTTTCCAGCATTGGTGCAACAACACTGAGAAAGAGTCTCACTTCCTGCGCTTACCTGAATTCGATTTTTACGGATACGACTATGGCTATTATCCGAACCACACATACGAGCAATGTGTGAATCTGTGCTTGGGGTTGTGCGAATGCAAAGGGTTTCAACACAGCTTTTCAGAGAGAAGTGAGTCTAGTAGTCAGTGCTACCTGAAGACACAGTTGCTAAATGGCCATCGTTCACCTGGTTTTAAGGGATCATTCATCCTGCGACTGCCTTTGTTTCATGACTATGATGAGAAGGCCATACTAAATAATGACAATGGCTTGGTTTGTGGGGGAAATAGTGGAGGAGCGAAAGTACTAGAGAGACCGTATGTGGAAGAAAAAGAAAATGGATCGGTGAAGTTCATGCTGTGGTTTGCAACTGTCTTGGGAGGAATTGAGGTCGTGTGCTTCTTTTTGGTGTGGTGTTTCTTGTTTAGGAATAAAGCTGACAAACAAGCCTATGTTCTTGCAGCTGAAACGGGGTTTAGGAAATTCAGTTATTCTGAACTGAAACAAGCCACCAAAGGTTTCTCTCAAGAGATTGGAAGGGGTGCTGGAGGTATTGTGTATAAGGGTGTCTTGTCTGATGATCAAGTTGTGGCGATAAAGCGACTACATGAAGTTGTGAACCAGGGAGAAATTGAGTTCCTGGCTGAAGTAAGCATAATTGGAAGGCTTAATCACATGAACTTAATTGGCATGTTGGGGTATTGTGCAGAGGGAAAGTATAGATTGTTGGTTTATGAGTACATGGAGAATGGTTCTTTAGCTCAGAACCTTTCATCGAGTTCAAATGTACTTGACTGGAATAAGAGGTATAGCATTGCTCTGGGAACAGCAAGGGGTCTGGCCTACTTGCATGAAGAATGCTTAGAATGGGTTTTGCATTGTGATATTAAGCCACAAAATATACTTCTGGACTCTGATTTCCAACCCAAGGTAGCAGATTTTGGCTTGTCTAAGCTACTTAACCGGAACAACCTCGACAATTCAACCTTCTCAAGGATCAGAGGAACAAGAGGTTACATGGCACCGGAGTGGGTTTTCAACTTGCCAATCACTTCCAAGGTGGATGTCTACAGCTATGGCATTGTTGTCTTGGAGATAATAACTGGAAAGAGCCCAACAGCAGGTATCCAAACCACAGAATTAGAAGCAGCAGAATCACATCATTACGAGAGGTTGGTGACATGGGTGAGGGAGAAAAGGAAGAAAGGATCAGAAGTGGGATCATCTTGGGTGGATCAAATCGTTGACTCTGCTTTAGGATCAAACTATGACATGAATAAAATGGAGATATTGGCAACCGTGGCTTTGGAATGTGTAGAGGAAGAGAAAGACGTCAGACCCAGCATGAGTCATGTTGTTGAGAGGCTCCAAAGTCATGAACACAATTCTTGATGGTTTGAACAAAAAATAGCCATCTTTTCCATGGCTGTAACTTCCCATGTTTATCATCCACGGTTCCAGCTCCTCTAATTTTTTGTTTGGTTTCGTCTATCACACATATTGTGCCTTGTGGAAAATCTTCAATTGTTGTGCAGTTTGATGCTGCTGTTGTATCAGATTCTTGTGTTTGGCAACCTATGTTTGTTACAGTTGCAGGAATTATTCACTACTAGTACACCCCTTTTATTACAACATTTGCATCAATTGCGACCTATTTATAATGATACTGATACAAAGCATTTATCTCTATCGGTAGTTAGATTTACCTTTGCTCTTGAAACTAACTTGATAGATTACAATTTCCATTAACAGGCAAGAGCTTTGTTCAAAGTTTAAGTTTAGTTGGTCCATCGGCATTGACAAACTAAAGATATTATTCATAACATTTACAAACTGGTATATATATATACATATATAAAAAAAAAAAAAAAAAGCTTGCAAAATTGATAGTCTCTACCAAAAAATGTCTCTTTCCATGCCATATCTAGCATCCCCAGTTGAATAGAAATATGGTGCCAACTTCAAGTGGCCTAAATTAGTAAGAGGACATGACTTCCACTCTGAGTGATACTTCCTCATATAAAGCAAAACATCCACTCTGAGGGAAGAAAAGGAGAACAAAATAAGGAAAAGAAATGGAAAGAAAAAGACATGAGGGCTAAGGATGATACTAAGCCTGATGCTAGGTGCCTCGGTTTATAAACAGCTTGTCTCCATGTCAATAACTAAACAACTGTAGAGGATGTCCCATATGATATATCTAACTCATCATTGAATAGAAATGGCATTCCCAGAACTTCTAGACATCTTCATGAGCTTGACTAGAAATCTCTGGTTGATTATCCAAGGGCATGTATTGGGCCATAATTGCCCTTATCTCAGCGTCCATATATCTCTGCAGAAAATATTTACTTAAAACTAGTTTAGGATGTCAATGCTCAAATTGTACCTTTGTATAATAACTATAATATCAGGAAAAAAAAATGATTGTCGTTTAACCAAATTGCAAATCAGGAGAACATAACACATGTACTTCATCTGTTTTAAAATATATGTTACCTAGAAATCTTAGTTTTAACCAAATTTAAGTTGTTTATTTATTATTAATTGTTTTGTAAATTCTATTATTACTTTTTAGTGTGCTCACTAAATGGTATGAGAAAGTATTAATGAAATGAAAAGATGATTTAATGTAATAACATTTCCTAGAGCTAAAGTTATTGTATGACTTCATTAATTCTTATATAAAATTTCAGAAAGTTATCTTGAGACACTATTTCATATGTGCTTCACTTAAACTTCTTTGTAGTGCTTGTTCAGACATTTAAACTTGATGCCACCTGACCCTTGGTGGCCTGCATCTTGTTCATATATTGTACACCCTTCTTGGAAAAATCCTTATATACCACTTAGTGAGTGCTGCATCAGCTTGCTACTTCACTTCAACTTTGGGAAAAAGGGATTTTTATATTTTGAAGACTATAAATATTGAAATTATTCAAATTAACATAATAGTTTTTAGCTATCTGCCTTAATGAATTTTTTTGTCAAAGCCACACTGTTGAAGGACAATCAAATCAGCAAGAATTATACCTGGATTCTGTACTTGTAAAATGCATATCCCCCGGTACCAGCAATACCCAATACCAGAATAACCAGCCAAACGATGCCCCCACCGGCCATCGAAGCAGCATATTTACCTGCATATTTGTAAGATGTAACGTGTGAAATTTGGATAAATCGTTTTTTTAATACTCTCAACAGTTATGCAAAGAGTATCAACATAGACAGTTAGAAAGGACAGAATGAGGAGATATAAGGTTGGTTGAGTGGTTAAGAAGGAGGGAAAGAAGGGAAAGGTCGCGGGTTCGATCCCTCCTGCTAACAAAAAATTTAACAAACTAAGAATTAACATTTGCCGATAAAAAAGAGGACAGCATAAAATTTAGAAATCTTAAGAGACTACACATGTAGGATAAACAGAGATGAAATGCCAAAGTGAGCACAATCGAGTGACAAGTGCAAAGTCATGTTTTCCATGAAGAATAATCTATCAAATTTTAATGAGTACACAAAATCTGCTAATGCAGTAAGACAGTCTTAAAAAGTGGCATACAAAAAGAATTAGAAAACTTCAAAAAAGAAAGAAAAAAAACCCTCACCAATACACATGTCATTTTCTCGTGTGTAGAACAAACCATCACTACATGAGCATTCATAACTTCCCCAGGTATTTTTGCATTGGCACTCTGGGCACTGGCACGCCAATTTCTCTTTGCACTCATCCACATCTACAACATAATCAAAACGAGAAATATTAAGAGAAAAATCTTGTCAGATTTGCAGAATAGCTAACTGTAGGATCACATTCAAGCATTCTGAAAAAGTTCATCAAGATAAGTAAATTTCTCTGATGTATTTTCCATTCAAAGGGTAGGTACTAGAAGTGTAATGTTATACTTATATCCTTTTACACTGACCTATTGATTCTCCTAATACCAAATAAATATTAAGTGAAAAGAAATAAACAACATTCAAATATTCAATACCTTCTTTATCTAATAAGTTTGGAAGTTATAGGAAGATGTTGTAGGAAGATTTAAAATTAGAGTTTAATGTCTATGCATTGACGGCGTAAAACAGTTTTACACCATCATCCAATCACAAATCACCGTTTGAGTTACTTTAAAATAATTATTTTAAAAGTCAACAAACTTATCATACATGGTAGATTTTAACCTTTTTTCTCTTTAGAATTATTTATATTAGAACAGTTCAAACAAATTTTGGATGTCAAAGTACCTTCACAGGAGTTGACACCATCACCCCTAAATCCAGGTGGACACTTGCAACCTTTCGTGTGGTCATCCTGCATAATCATGTAAGAAACAAGGAAACATATATCAGCATTAAAAGAAAAAGAAAAAGAGCATACAAGAAAGATCATGTAAAAGAGGATGCAAAGGATTACTTACAATACAAGCAGAGTAGGACCTGCTACCTCGGGTTTCCTTCCAACAACCTCCATTGTTGACTGCACACCTCAAAGTGCCCGTAGCTGCTTAGAAATTCAAAATACGTAAAGGTGAATTTATATTTTGAAATTTTATAGCATGGAGATTATTAGATGAAGCAAATTATCTAAATTAGAGAAAGTAATTTACCTTCACAGTGGGTGTATCCATCACCAACAAACTGCACATTTTGTATAATAGGGCATTCACATACTCTTCCTCTGAAAGTGTCCTATAATTAGGAAAACAATTGAAACCATAAGAGCATGACCCCACATGTATTATAGTAATGTAAACATTTCACAAAAATATGGCTGACAGTTAACCAAATACCCTGCATGCAGTAATATTAGCAGCTTTGTCCTGCCAACAACCACCATTGTTTTGCAAACACTCATTTGTTTCCATGTCTGCAAAGAATAATCAATTGTACCTGATATCAATTCTTTTATCCAAAATAGTGAATGACAACATACATTACACATTGCCAAATGGAGATATAAGGTTGGTTGGGTGGTTAAGAAGGAGGGGAAGGTCGCGGGTTCGATCCCTCCTGCTGACAAAAAAACTAACAAACTGACAATTAACATTTGCCTATCATAAAAAAATTACACATTGCCAGGTGAAAGATGAGTTTCTTGTAAAAGGCACATAAGTAACTAAGGAGGTAGACAAGATTTTCCTAGGATGTTTGAGAGGTAGAGAGAGAAAAGAAGAAATGAAAAAAGGACCTGGAGTTAAACAAATTGATGGCTCAGTGGTCTCTTGGAAACCTGAACAGATTGCCTTGAGTACTGCTGCTCTTGACAGCTTACCTAAAAGCAGTTAAAAATAAAATAAAATTATACAGCAGAACAAAGTTAAAAAACCATCAAGATGTCCAGAAAGTTTGTCTCAGACCTCTATATTGTCTGTTGTTTATAATAAGAGTAGGTACTATAGTAACATCCCCACGATTGCCGTTGCCAATCTGAAACCAAAGTCATAAACCAACAGAATGGCCTAATTAGAGAACAAGGATAATCCTAGAAGAATGCTATCAGAATTCAGAAGTTCTCCTCCTGTAACGACCAACCTGTGCATCCTGTTCAGCATTAAGAACAGCGTTGCCGGCATTTGCACTAGGATCTCCAACACAGTCTTTAACTTTCTTCAAATCAACATCTGTAAGTATACGAAGAAAGAGTGAACAAGCAAGCAGCATAGCCCAACTTCGAATAATGTAACAACACTTCCTCCAGCAAATTTGAGATAACAAATGAGTTTACTTAAATTTATGCAACAAGATAAAGAACAATATAACTATGACTTGATTTTTTTGTTGATTTTGAGGATAATGGCAGTTATATTTGTATAACGAAGATACAAATTTGGTTTTGTTTCACATACACAAAAGCTCCAGCTTTTGAAAAAACCATGAAACTTCTTAAAGCAATGACAAGAGAACTAAAATCAATAGTTACATTACTATATTGTGCCAAAGAAAAAGCATTATATGATTTTTCTTAATACATAGATTGGTACAGTTTGGCCATACACTGAAAATCAATCAGCAAAGAGAAACACAAGCCCACTGCAAAGTATGTTCAGAGAAACATGCAGTATCCAACATACCAAGAGATTTAATAACTTGATCTGAGCATTCTTCAGTGTACTTATTCTCTCTCATTGGGCAGCGGATGGAAAAGTCGGTCACGTAGTCCCACCATTGCCAAGGCTTTCCACTTTCATTTGCCACTTTAAAGAAGCATGTTTGACGTAAGTTTTGGATAACAACATCTCTACCATTGTACCCTCTTTTGAAATCTAGCTCGGGATCTGGTGCACAGTACCTCCCATTATTTATGCACTGGGACTTGCACTGTTGGCTTAATAAGAATGCTTCTGGGCAATACCACGTTATATAGTGAGGGGTGAACTTTGCAAACCCTTTCTGCTCAAGTAATTGAGCAGCACCTTTAAAACTCTTGACAAAGTTAATTTCACTTTCACACTTTGGTCCACACTCATCATTGCTGCTTGTCCAAAACTCATACTCAACTCTCTCATCAGGGTGTGGAAGAGCCTCTCTCCAATCAAGATTTACGTTAACCATAGCCCCGCTAGAGAGAGCCTGCTTGATGTTATCCCCCAGTGATTTGCTGATAAGGGCAGAAGGAATGTTGATCTTCTCAATATAATCATCATCTTTGGCACCATTCCCTTCTTCAGGAGTGTCCATTGTGATCAATGGTTCTATCCTGTTATCTGCAACAAGAATAGCTGCTGCTCCACCTTTCTGTGCATTCCACGCCTTTAGAGTGAAGTAGCAATCTACCAAAATGGCAAAAAGAAATTTTACATACTTGAGCCATATTATTGGAATATTTCTAGCAACCAATGATATAAATTTTTTTTGGCACCAATCACTACACAATAATATGATGATTAAAAGGTATCAAAATTTTCCAAAAATCTTGC
This sequence comes from Glycine tomentella, assembly GCA_007407185.1. Classification (NCBI taxonomy): domain Eukaryota; kingdom Viridiplantae; phylum Streptophyta; class Magnoliopsida; order Fabales; family Fabaceae; genus Glycine; species Glycine tomentella. The sequence continues at coordinate 1,031,510 of PYAF01003184.1, forward strand.
ACAACAACTTCCATTGAACCTTCTTACATCATATTGAGAGTCAGAGGACCTTCTAAGTTTGTGATACCAACTAAAAATATATATTTCTAAAACTAATATCAAGACACCAAATCGATTGATGAAGATCTTTTTTTGTTATTTTCTTTTCTCTTACATTACCACCATGTCATCGGCGATTGAGAAAGTTACCCCAAACTATCCAAGTCATGCCATAAAGTGCATAAAAGAAAAGAATGCATTGCAATGCACAGAAGATTCAATATTCCCAAAACTAAAACATTTCATGGAACTGTATGTCAAAGAGAAACTCATACACACCCCATTGTACCTGACTGACACCATATTTCAGTACACGTTTACCTTCTTAATAGAAGTCCAAGTATAAAAACAAAGCAACTACTAAATAAATATTTGGCAACTTGTACCTTTGAACAAAACTTAGATCTAGTTCCTTATATTCTTTTAGTGCAATTCTCTAATTACTATTGGAATTTCACATGGTTAACTTAGGTAATAAAGGTATACATTACAGGTCAATATAAGTTCAATTGTTAAACTCTAATTCTGATAAGAGAACATTATTAAAAATACTTAAAAACCACATCAATCATGTACTTCTTTTTTCCTTTGTTGGCATCATGGTTTTAAATTACGGACGCAACATCAGGGTATTTTTACACTCCGCAATCGCATTACGATCACAATTGTGACTGCATCAGCCGTATTTTCCCACAATGTAAAGGTTTTTTGGCTCAGCACAATGTGACTGGAACTGCGACCTCAACCGCAATTTAAATGCATGATTGGCATATTCGAAAACTGAAGAGTATTGAAATGATGAAAGGGTAGCTAACCTCCCCGATCAACAAGAACAAAGGTGGGGAAGGTTCCAGGCTTGGAACTCAACGAGGCATCGAAGTTTCTACATCCATTCTGATTGGACTTGGGGTACACCACAGAGCCAATCATGGTTCCGCCATACTTAGGGACCCCAAAATTTCCAATGGCACATTCATATATACCTCTCAGTGATTTTGGAGAGCTGATTTTCAAATTGTTCTTCTCCACCACAAACCTCCCCACACAAGACCCACAAAGCAAAATCCACACACACCAAAAACAACTTTGCTTTGTCTTCATAGTCATGTGCTGAACTCTTTCACTTCAATAGAGAAAGATCTCAATCAACAAAAAAAGAAAAAAAAAAAAAAAAGGAAATCCTGTTTTATTGATCCAGTTAACAACACGCTGATATTCAAATATATAGCATATTTGAGGCACTATATGGATCAAATGAAAAGTTTAGCTAAGTGTAATATGCATGCATGCTATGCTGAAGAACGAAAACTCAGATTAGGAAAATGAAAATGGAGGCCAAAAACAATGGCTTTAGTGGTTGATACGTGGGAGAAGAGAAAATCATCCAAATCCAAAACCAAAAGGCGAAAGAAATGGACAATGGGGTGGACGGGTTAGTTACGTTCAACGATAATTGCACTCATCTCAATAAAATATATTATACACAACTTCAGAGGATTACAAATTGACTAATAATCTTTAAGTGAATAACTTTTTCTTAAAACTGATAGTTACATTGAATGTTACTTTTATATATATCATATATTCATATTAATCCAAAATTATCATTTATACAATAGATTAAAATTGACATAATTTAAATTTTTTTAAATATACTAAAATATGAATCATTTATTACTTTTTTATTATTGTTAAACTTTGACAAAATTTGTAATATTTAGACAGAGTTTGTATTAATATAATTTAATCCCTTCTTGTGTGTGTGTGTATATATATATATATAATTATATTTTTTATTTCTTATTAATTATAATTTTTAAGAATAGTTTATATCTCCTTTAAAAAAGATAGCTTATATTAAAGGAAGGAATAACATCAAAAACTTCTAAACGTCTGTCTAAAGATAAACCAAAATTAATTAGCAAGAGTATTTATCATTTGATTCCTCTCACGCAATGTATGAGACCACTGCAGCTCAACATGGTAACTAATATAGTATGCTTAGATTTATGTCACTAAATAATGACAGGACTGTTTTAAAAAATTTAAATTTTACAAGTAAAATTAACAAAAAAAAAATGGAATAACTAAAATCAAATTTAATCATATTTAGATATATTAACTAAACTTTATTATTCATATAGATTAGTTTACTAACTTCAAGAGTTTTAGAAATGTATTTTTTTACCAAGAATCAAGAATTCTTATGCAACTTTGACCATTGTAGCAATTGATTTGACTATTTTTATATAACAACAGTTGTTTATATATATAAACTTCTTAACTGTTCTTACGAATTGTGAGATAATTATAGGATCCATTGTATATATTGTATCAGTGAAGAAAAAAACCATTATTTTTAAATTTCATGTGACATTATAAGGTCTACTATGAGCTAAACAACTTGACTATGAGTGCACCATTGGACAAGTCAATACATGTGACAGTTTAGTACAATTTTGACCTAGAAGCTTCTTTTTTATACCCTTAGTATATGTTTGGAAAAGATTTTATAATGGAATTATAATACTTTCTCACCACGGCTGACGCAGAAACAACACTCGAGCTTCTAAGTTTCTTTAAAATTGAAGAAAAAAATGAGCAAGACGTGGATCATAGACACTGTTAGATATTCACGTCAAATATTATAATATGTTTTGGTCAACTTGGAGGCTAATAATAAAGTTCGAAAGGTTGCAAGCTCATCAGGTAAATTACCAGATATAAGTTGATTACATCTAGCAAAGGCAAAACACCGGAATACATTACAGCAGAAAATAAAATTTTGATATATATGTAGGAACCAATATATGTTGTGTGTTGCATTGCACCATAAATTTTCTTGAGTTGCAGCATTAATATGTCCATTTTTCGCCAATCATGAAACTAACATACAAAATGCAGAAAATCGGAAATTTGTCCAATAGAGTAGCTCACTACAGGAATTTTATCAACAAGCTGTATACTCAGAGCTAACGAGTGTCCTCATTTTATATTAGTATGTTTAAATATAATTGTCAAGACTACGCAAGTAACAAGTTCAAACTTAACATGCATTAAAATCTATATATCTTGTAATATAATCGCATTAAAAACGTCTATATATTGTATATACCTTGATGAGATCAATTTTGATAGTTCAGCTTCTTGTGTGAAGGACATAACTCCAAAATACAGCCCAAGTCAGCTACAAGTGTTTCGGAGATGTAATACTTTCAATCTTCGGTATTTTGCCAGTCAGAGTCGATCAGATTAATTATTCCACATGAAACTCCTTCAAGTACAGAAAATAGTGAAGTTATAAACAGCATGTATAAGGTATTAATTGGTAGAAACTCTTGTGATGCATTAGTTTCAAGAGAACAAACTACTACATAATGAAACTCACATTGTCTGAAGATGGGATATAGCTGACTAAATTGAGGTTCTATACTTCATAAAGTGGTGATAACAGAATAGTAACTACAAGTCTGTAATGTTAACTCTTTACCTTGTATAAATTACACATTATAAAATTCAAATATTGGACATTGAAATTAGAAAGGGAAAAAAAGGATAAAAGAGTCATACAGCTCATGAAAATGGCAGCGACCATCAATCCTGGCACTCTCATAACACCAAAATGGCATTCAGTCCAATTTCGAATACATTGATCACCCTTTTTCCAATTCCTCAAATTGTCCATAGAACCGATCGAATTATTTTTAATATCTGTCAATGCATATACTACAAATGGATCGGATATTCTGGGAAATCATTCATTTAATTTGTACCTTTTAACCCTACCCTAAGGCTGCTACCAAACAGCAGTTTGAAGTGAATTATCAAAGTAGACAATTAACATCAAATTGTTACAAGAGATAACATCAATATGCATTTTTTTAATTTCTAGGTTCTACCATTTCATCATTATTTATTTACTTTGCTAAAATTATTTTACTTATTCGTATACTTTGTAAAAATAGAAAAAGTAAAATAGATGGTATGAATTGGAATTTGAAAAAGTAAACAAAAAATAAAAGTTGAAAAGTTAATTCAATTCCAACATACTTCAAAAGTGGAATATGGGATGTCAATTGTGAGACAGACTTAATATTTGGTGTGTTTTAGTCAAAGTCCACCTGATGAATCGTTTCTCCAGGGCCAGGTCTAAATTTCCACATAACTTAGTAGACAACAGCAGCTATAGGAAGGTTCATTCGTGGACTTGTAATTGAGAGCGTGATCCAAGATAGCAGTGTACAACTAATTCAATTACGTGGGTCTCACGTCTAAATGTTGGAATATATAAGGTGGATTGGATGATTAAGAGAAGGAAAGGGAGGAAAGGTCGGTGAATTCAATCCCTCTACTAACAAAACTAACAAAAATTCACAACTAACATTTGTCAATAAAAAAAGAAGTCTAAATGTCAATACTTATGTATTGTGGTATGCAGCAGGGGTGCTTGATTGGCAGTCTGGGTACACCTTAGAATTTACTAATAATACAACATTTGGTTACCATTTACATGTTAATGAATACAATCTAGTTAAAGGCCAGCCAATAATGTATTTTTTGTTGTGCTTATGTAACTTTCATTATAACAAAATGGAGTTAACAGATGTGGTTTCAAGAACTGCTTTGATTTCAGCTTTCATCCTTTGGATTGTATTTCCCAAAGGAGACAAATTCTGTTACAATTGCAAGCACCCTGCCTGCTTGTGCTGAATTGAAAGAACTAGATTTAGGCTGAGCAGTTAATGAACGTGCTGTTAAATGTGCCTGGTGGAAACTATCATGATGAGGGATCATTGATTACGGTATTTTGCACTCTAAAGTAATCAGGAAGGGACTTCTTAACTAAGGCCAAGAAATGTATTTCAGTTACTATAAAATAATTTGTTAATCTGCAGAGCTTGCAATTGAAATTCAACCTTCTATACAAATATTATCACAACCTTCAAAAGAGGATCAAAGAGTCAAAATAAAGAAGTTGAATTCAATAAGCATTGTGTAAAGCACCTATCACAAATCAGCCAGTACAAAATCAAATTTGAAGCCAGATGCTTTCTTGTATTAAAAGCTCCAAGCTTTAAGGCTCTTGTGAAGATCACCATTGTTCTCTTGGACGACCATCAGCAAATACAGGAAGAAGGACCATTTCATCATTCTGTCTCGAGTCTTGTTTAATAGTCTTTCCTTGTCCAATTTCTAATAGTTCACCATCCTCATCAAAATCTGGCGGCAAATCATCATCATCTTCATCACTCCAGTCATCATCATCAAAACCATCATCACCCGTTAAATTATCAACATCTTCTGACCATTCTTCTTCCTCTTGGCCACTTTCATCTTCTCTCCCATCACTTTCCCTCATGCTATCTTCAACTATCCTGCGAGCAGGACCCTTGGGAAACCGTGGAACATTAACCAGGGTACGAAGCTTTTCCTTTATAAGCAACAATCGGTCCTTCTCCACCAACTGAGAATCCCGATAAGCTTCCCTCAGAAACACAGAATCCCTATCTCCTTTAAGAGAGACATAAAACATATCAGGATGCCTTATCAGCATCCCCCTCAGCTGCTGTGAGAATCTGAACTCCTCTCGAAAATGCGTAAGGTGATCAACCAGTGTTCGCTTCTCAAGCGTGAGACTCAAAATCTCATGAATAACTCCGCAAGCATGCTTCTCCTTCTCCCGTGACCCCGGCCTCAGTCCTGAGAAATCCGAGTAAGGCGAAATATAAGGCAAGTCTCTGAATTGCATAATCTTCCTCATCTCACCCTTGGAAAGATTAAGACCCTTGGGAAGCTTCACCCTATTGAACTTGGGAGGCCTGTCTATGATCAAATTCTGCTCCTCCATTTCCCTAATGCGGTTCTCCTCCGCTGCTAGCTCGGCCGCTGAAACCGCAAGCTCAGGGTCCCAATGAGTCAACTCCAAAGCAGGACCACGCTGAGTTGCAACCACTTTGAAGTACTGGGGATACCTATGACAAACTGTGTCACGAAACTCTTGCGGGAGACCTAAATCAGTCTTGAGATGTGCAATTTTCTCCAACAAAATCCGTTTTTCGAGTGACATCATCAACAACTTCCTAAGCTTCACAACCACCAACTCTTCCATCTCATTCCTAACCCTCATTTCCTCAAAATAGAGCCTTTCCGCTTCAGGGGTCATTTTGAATTTGAGGGAGAAAACCCCTTCTTCCATAATCTGAAACACTGCTGGGAATTTCTTCAACACGGCAATAAGTCTCCTCTTTTTGTCAAGACCCAAATCCCTTTTGAACTTACCAAGGGTCTTAAGAGACATAACCCTATCTGGTTGAGTCACTAGAATGTTCCTTACCTTGAGCACGAATTTGAGCTTCTTGTCCCTCTGGATAACGTTGTCAAAGGGAAGCTCTTTCCTTCTCTTCACCGCTGCTGTTATTATTGGCCTCACTGCATCCAATTTTGGTCTTACATGGTGTGATTGTGATGGGACCCAACTCAAATTTGAGCCCCAAAAATGGGACTTTTGGAGGGTGCAATTGAGTTTGGTGGAAAGTTTGGGTTTTGAATGGAAAGGAAGTGTGTTTGAGAGGAAGAAGGGTAAAGGGGTGGATGATGAAGGTGAAGAAAGTAGGAGTGAAGGCTCCATCTAAATTCAATAACAATAACAACAAAAAACAGCAATAACAACTAGTTATGTCTGTCTTTCTTCACTCAGGTAAACAAAAAAGAAGAAAACATGTTTTGCAAACAACAACAGAAGAAGAGACTGAGACTCAAAGCTCTGGTCTAAGGATGAAGCAGGAGAGCAGCACTAGTGTCGTGTCGTGATGATAAACCCCGGTGGGGGAAATAGCTTAGGGTTTTATCCACACAAAGAAAACCAGAAAAAAAGAGAAATTAATATAAAATTAATTTGATAATTAAAATGAAGAAAAGATATCACTTTTTTAATTTTTTATCATGACTAAGAATCTTAATTTCTGCAAAAATACAGGTCAATATATATATATATATATATATATCCACGGATTTTATTGACTAATATAATAAATCTACAACAAAATAATGTATTCACAATTAAAAAAAAATTATATATATATATAATTATTTAAACAAATAAAATAAATTTATTTTATTATATTTGTAATGAATTAAGTTAAAATAAAATTATTATTTATTTTAATTTTAAAGAAGAATAATATAATTTTGATATAGATGATGATTATTCTTAAATAGAAATATCTTTAGTCAAATTAAATTCAAGATTATTAATTAAATTAAAATAATTTTATATTAATTAATTTACTTATTCAACGGATGATAGGCAAACCGATAATATATTTTTAAACATGTATATTTTTACACATGTATGATAAATATTTACGTTAGAAGGTAATAAAATAAATTATTTATTTTTAATTTCTTTTTCAAATTCTATAACAAACGCTGAGAATTGACAAATCCATCCTAGAATGGTTTTATTTTTTTAATAAAATTACAACTCTTTCGAATACCTTATACTCAATCGCACCCTCCAAAATAGGCTAAATGACTATTTCAGTTCTATATCTTTTTTTTTTCCTTCAGTTTATTTCTTCATCTTTAAAAAAAAAATTAATTCATTATCTTGTTTAAAATAATCTGTTATCTTTTAAAATAATTATTTTAGTATTTCATATTTATTTTTTTTAGAGAACTTAATCTTTTAAAAGGTTTAAAATGATCTATAACTATTTCAATATATTTAAAATGATCCTTCACATAAATATTTCTGTTGGCAAGCATAATATTATATGTAACTTGCAATGAAAACCACGTAACGGATGAACCTAATAAAGTAACACTTCACAGGATTAAAATGAAGAAATAGAGAAACGACATTTTTCATTACAGTAATTGCTTTCATAGCTCAGTTGGTTAGAGCACCCGTTTAGTAAGCGGGAGGTCTTGAGTTCGACTCTCAATGAAAGCAAGTTTTTTTTTTTTATTACCTTGTTTTGTAGCTTTTGGCAAAGCATAACTAGGAAGAAACACAAAAGAAACTCATTCTCTCTTACCTTGCTTTCATCAGGAAAAAGAAAATAAGAGAATTGATTCACAAGAGGTGCATGGCAATCAATCAATTACATTTTTTTTTTTTTTTATATATATTGAAGTTGCTTTACAAACATAGAGCTTCTCAAGTAGTTTTCTTAAAATTGATTGTGTACAACGATACCTGCTGTTTATGATCAACCAGTTAAATAATTTAAATTCACCAATCAAATGGCGCTAATGTCATAAATTAACTCATAATAGTATAAAATTTATTATTTTTTTCACACCAAATTTTTTATTAGATGTTACTCCTGGGTTGTATTACAACAAAATAATAATAATAAATAAATGAAAGAGAATAACAATTTTATAAAATTAACTTTATGATAATTAATTTAATTTTAATTTTTATAACCCATATTATTAATATTATAAAAATATAAAGAGAAAAAAGTAATTACCGTTACATTAAAAAATAACATGATGATTATATGTAGAATTTTGTTTTTCTTATATGACGATGGACACTGAGAGTAGTAAAGAATATTGACTTGGAAAAGGTTAATTTAAGTTGTACAGATTAGATCACTTGTTCAATAATTTGGTTTAATTAATTTTGGCTGATTCAAAGTACAAGAGTCAAACATAATTATTTGACGGGCATGATTTATGATTATGATAAAATTCGTTAGATGTGTGGTCTGATGATGATCCACTTATCGTCTAAACCTGTACGACTAAATATGTATTAAACTTTTCTTATTCAGAAATTATACTGTTGCTGTGAGTGAAGGTCAATTGATAAACAATTTGATTAAGATCATTTCATTCCATTAATCAATGTTTTCTTACAAATTATAAATTTAATTTAAACTTATGTTTTTTAGTGTCCTTGTTATTTTTTATTTTCGTTCTTGTAAAAATTTTAAATTACAAGAATTTTTAAATTGTAAAATTATAAAAACTTTTCAAAAAATAAAAAATATTAAATTACACGATAAGTGTGCAAAAGGAATACTCGCTCACTTGCCAAGATATGCTTATATAAACACATAAACATACAATCCAATTCAATAATAATAATAAAAAAGGCAATCCAACCTTTTTTAATAAATAATGTTAACATTTAAAAAAAAAAATATTAGTCTTCTCTTCAACCACTTTTTCTTAAAGTAGATCCTGTTCTTGGTTTCTTTTTTCTCTTCCGTTTTCTGATGTACCAAAACGGGTATTCACAAGGACACAAGAATCGGATTTACTACATTAAAGTATAACAGCAGTCCTCAAGCAGTAATTTTAAAACTCGTTTTGCCAATTGCATATAGGGCTTCCGCAAATTATACTATGAAAGAGGCCATAAGAAAAGGGAACGTAAATACATACGGATGATGGTCCTTTGAAATCAAATTGGGGAATGATTTTATCACACCATCTGTTCTGTTATGAAAAACTATTCTAATGTGGGTACGTATCACTTGCAATTAAACGATTTTGATCTAATGATGAGAGTGCTACTGCCTCCTTGTTTTCCCCATCATCACCAACTTATAGACACCTACAGCATACAAAACCATATATGTATATATGGACATCTACAGACATCTTTGTGAGAAATGATGTCATATGAAACACTACTATACTATACAAAGTTTGACATTATTCTCGTTTATCTTCCTCGAGATCTTCTCCAAAGGCATGATCAATGGCCTTCCGATCAAGCTTGGCTGCCACATCCCCACTTACCTTCGCTACGTTGCTTGTCAGAGAGATACCCTCCTCATCAAAGTCATCTCCCGTTTCCTCCATGTATGCATATCTAGAGTAGTGTGCAAGAAGGAGCAAGAGAGAAAGATACTTGTTTAATATAACATTATTGAATATTGATTTCTTTAATGAGTCAAATGTATAATATTTATAATTCATAATTACTAAAATAGATTTGTTATTTAAGCTAATTTGGAAATAACAAAACTAAAACAAGCAGGATGTTAACTTGTGAATGAATGAGTGCAGGTTAGCATTCGCTGAGTCAGATAAAGTAGGGACTACAAGACTAGGATTATCTGGACAATATACAGCTGGTTAGCATTCCCCTATGCATACACACACAAGGCCAGGTAGCAACTACAAGACTAAGATTATCTAGGCAACATATTCATTAACACATGTAGTGGTTTAAAATACCTATTTTGAAAATAACACATTAAAAGCAATGTGCCTACCAAGTTCAAACCATAACTGATTCATACATTCTGAGAGAAGGAAGAATCTATGTGGAGTATCCACTAAGCTACAGGAAAAATCTGAACAGTGAACCAATACTACACGTAAAAAGGCTTAGTATGGCCTCACCACAGGTATGGTTTGGAAATTTGAAAGAGCTGTGTAGGCTATGGGATACAGATAAAGCCAAGAAGAATAAACACTGTTTATTAAGCACTCTAATTCTGCCGGGGAGTAACAACACTTTAGTGTATGTGTCTGGCATAGTCAGAAACACTACAGGTAAGGAACTACAACCTTTTTATTGTATGCTTTGAGGGGTAGTTTGAAAAGGGACATAGAGTGGAACAACTAATTTCTCATAAAATCAATTTGCATAGATGGTTTTTGCCTCATTTTCAACATTAGCGCACATGAATATAGAGACAGAAAGGAAAGATAGAATGAAGATTAAATGGAAATTTGCATTTTTATCTACAGGTTAAAGGAAACTTGCACTAGTGTATCTAATAGTTTAGGATGCAAACAAAATCCAACACCAACCTAAATGTGCAGTATATATAAATCCAAGTTTGCAATGAAGTGAAAAAAGAAAAAAAAAATCAGCAAATGAAGATCCAAAGCAACTTTTGCTATTGCAATAACTAAAAAGACATTATAAATAAAAAGGCTAACTATATTAGTATAAAAACACCAAGTAAACTCTATCACCATTTACCACATCAAGACCATGGGAAGAACAAGTACCTAGTAGGGTTCCGAGAAGGAGCCCAGAGGATGCATATCACCACCAAGAGAGCATATGAAAGCAGACACCAGAAAGCCGGAATAATCCAAGCAATTTGCCACAACTCACTCAATGGATCAGTGGCATTGAAGTATAGCTAATTGAACACAGTAAGAACGCCTAGTTAGCATCATCAACTCGCGTAAAAATGCATAAATGAAAATGTTTGGAAACTGCTACAGATAGAGTAAATCTCTAAATTTGTATATTTCTGAGCATCAAACATCTTTTTTCCAAGAACTACCTCAAAGCCAATCCACGCAATGGACAGTAGCACAGACACCGCAAGCGTGTTTGTAAACTTTCGGTAGAGCTCCAGTTTAGCCAAGTTTCTCCTTGTCTGCATCCAAAAGTAATGACACAAATGGAGAACAATAAGAACAAATGTTACACCTAACCACTCCAAAAAAAGCACACAAATCTTGGGGTAACCCAACCACGCTCAACAGAGAGACCAGGATTAACCATTATACACAGTCAAAACACAAGCAACGACAAGTTGGCAACGTTGCAATACCACCATAAACCAATCAATAACAACAACACACTGACACTAGGGACAGATAAAGCGGAAATTTGCCTGCAGTTTCTCCAAGGTTTTGGACAAGGACGAGAAAATCCAAAGAATGAAGCAGGAGTCAAGGCAAACCACAGGGAGCACCAAGAGCAGCTTAGTCTTCCCTGAGAAGTCATTGATGTTCCCCAAATGCTCAACAAGCTCAAGCGCCTCGGAGGCAACGATGTACAGCAGCCCGAGAAGCAGAACCCTATAGGCAATCCCGTTCCCACCGAGCGTGGGACGGATGACCCCGTATCCCATAGAGACGACCAACAGCAGAAGCCGCGACAGTGTCTTCTTGACCGATGTAAAAGTAACGGCCCAGAGTGTAATCCCCATGGGCCGAGTCCCAGTGGAGTTAAAATTGGCATACTCAAAGTACCACACAGCCATCTCACACATTCCAAGGGCAATAACAGCAGTGATGTGATAATGCAGCTGTATAATATCCTTCCAAAACTGAACAAACCTCAAAAACCAACAAAGGCCGAGTAACAGATAAGCCAAAGACATGAACCCATAGAGGGTCATGAGAGGGGCCATTTTACCAGGTAAGTAGCCGTTAGGGTTTCGCCACACGGTCCTTCCCTGAATGGTGGTGCCCTTAAGGGAAGGGTCGCAGAACATGAAGTAGAGGTAGTACATGCCGGTGACGTTAATGTCGAGGGTTACGGCGTCCATCTGTACCTGTTCGTCGGTTCCATGGAAGAAGGTCTTGATGCGTTTGGGGAGTACGAGGTTGTCGGGGTTCTTCTGGATGATCACCTCGCCGAGGTTGCATTTGCGGTCTTTGGCCAGCTTCGGATCGCAGCAAATCAGATCGGATTTTAGGTACGAGCCTCCGATCCGGTTCCGATCCCGAACCTCGAGGATTATCGCCTCCACCAAACCGGTGTTCGACTGCATCGTCCCTTGCACGCTCGCGGACTCGCGTGGACGCGTAAACGTCACCGTTTCGAACCTGAATTGCATCGAATCGAATCGAATCGAATGAGAATGAGAATGAAACCCTAAGTAAGTAAGTAAGTAAGTAAGTAAGTAAGCATCCAAGTAACCTGATGAAGGATTTGGAGAAAAGGGCTTCGCTACCGCCGTGAAAGAAGAAGGCGTCGGAACGGTGAGTGAAGGGTTCTTTGGAGTAGTCGTGGATGGAGGCACTGATAATCGGAGTGAGTAACAGAAACAGAAACAGAGGAAGCGCGTGACGCTCAAACGCCGTCATCGTCATCGGCACCGAACCATACAAAGTTTTCGTTTAGTGTGTTTGCACTTTTGGCAGCTTGATACCTTTTTTTGCTTCGTTAAAAAATAAATTTGAACTGAAGGTTAAATTAGATGTCACTGTCTATCACAAATCTCATCTGGTGTATTAATTATTAGAGTGATGGATCCTTTTGTCTTTTTTTTTTTTTTTTTTAGAAACTTATTATTAAAATGGGTTTGTTTTTAAACATATTAATAGTATCAGTCTCTTTTGATCAAGCATTAGGTGAATCAGTAATTTTGATTTGTTGTTTTATTTTCACATAATTCTTTGCAAAAAGAAAAATTAGGAATGCGACATCCAAGTAAACCAGGAATTTAAATCTGCATCATTCTTTTGCTTTAGGTTTTTTCGATGGTCGTTGATTATTATTGATCGAAGCAAGCGCGTGAAAATTCATTGTCGTTTGAGTAAGATGGATCTCAAATTCATCATGGTTCTCAATTCTCATCCTAACTCATGATAGAGATTATAATATTTTAATAATAAATTTTAAATTAGAATCTTAAATCATTTATATACGTAGATTTTAAAGATTTTTTTATCATCCTCATGAATTTCAGATATTGAGTTCAAAATCTACTAAAGATACTCTATCACTTTTATGCACAAACATGAAAACAAGAGAATGCCTTTTTTCAAAAAAATTAGAGGTAAAATAATCAAAAATATCTCAGATCTCAGACTTTTTATAACCATTTCAACTCTTAACCCAGGCCCAATAAAACTTCATTTTACTTTTTTATTTTATTCTTTAATACAAAAGATTTGCTTTATTGCTGTGCTATTTTCTTCCACATTGTGGTGTGTTTTACGGCATTTCCCATCGAAAATGCTTAAGCAACTCATGTTGGATTTTTTAAGAGTATGTAACGTTGTTTTTTCGATTTTCATTTATTTCCAAATAATAATAAACCAAATAAAACGTCGCTAATGGTAATAAAACCGCTTCCCCACCGGCCTTCTCACTTGTCCATTTTCTCTCTTCGCTCCTCCGTCACTCCACCGCCGCGTCGCTCCGCCGTTGGTCGCGTGTTTGCGGCGAGATCTACAGCTTAGTGTGAATCTGCGATTTTTCGAATCGAATCAGGTGAGAGCGTTGTGTGTGTTTGAGTTTTGAGTATGGCAGCGGCGGGAGATAAGTGGTGCGTGGTAACCGGAGGTCGCGGTTTCGCAGCTCGGCATTTAGTGGAAATGCTAATCCGTCACAACGAGTACTGCGTTCGCATAACCGATTTGGAAGCCAACATTGTTCTCGAGCCCGCCGAGCAGTTAGGGCTTCTCGGCCAGGCCCTACACTCTGGCCGGGCCCAATATGTCTCCCTTGATCTTCGCAACAAGGCCCAACTTCTAAAAGGTAACTAACTCTTCTCTCAACATTTCTCACTCTGACACGCACCACACTAATGTTGCTGTTGTTTTATGAGTGCAGCGTTGGAGGGAGTTGAGGTTGTGTTCCACATGGCTGCTCCGAACTCTTCCATTAACAACTACCAGCTTCATCATTCCGTCAATGTGCAAGGTAAATAAAAACCTCACTCTTCTTCTGCAAGTTTTAATCCATTCGGCTGAGATCTTTTGGTTTTTTTGTAAAGGGACCAAGAATGTCATCGATGCTTGCGTGGAGCTGAACGTCAAGCGTCTCGTTTACACCAGCTCTCCCAGCGTCGTCTTCGACGGCGTTCATGGAATTCATAATGGAAACGAAACAATGCCTTATGCGCATTCGGTACACACTTTTAGCAACTCTCTTTTTTTTACTTAAATAACAATAAATATTCTAACGTGTTTATTAGTTTCGGCTTTCATTCTTTCCCTCATGGAACTTGAGAATGATATGTTTATATGTTTATCTATCGATCTAATTATTAGATCGATTGGGGTAGTCCTGAGATGAATTCGGTTTGTTTCAGCCTAATGATCATTATTCAGCGACAAAAGCCGAGGGTGAGGCATTGGTTATTAAAGCTAATGGGACTAATGGGCTCCTAACGTGCTGCATTCGCCCCAGCAGCATTTTTGGGCCTGGTGACAGGTTGTTGGTGCCTTCACTAGTTGATGCTGCCAGAAAAGGAAAATCTAAGGTACATGTTTTTCTTCCTCGTATTGATATAGATTATTTTATTTTCCATATATGTAAAATGTAATTTAACTTGGAAGTTATTTAGAAACCTAAATATGACCTATAGAAGGCTTGCAATTTGTCTATTGTATTGCATATGACTAAAAGGAAGCTTCATTTCTATTGGATCTGCTTTTATGCTCTAAACCCCTTGCAGTTGAGTGTAATGGCATATAAGTTAATCATTAGCTTGACTGGGTTTTTTAGCTTATTGACTGATGTTATGATGTGTTCAGTGGTGCTGATTCTTGGATCTGTTTGTGCTAAAGGTTATATTTTGTTGTGCATATGTGGAGTCTTGATAAATAACTAATTGAACATTAATGACAATGTAATCTTGAAATATTTATTAACCTTAGGACCGACCATCTTGATGAATGAGAAACTATCCACAAATTGCATGAAGTTGGATTAAGACTACATCTTGGTTTATCACATTTGGAGGGATATGTACAACAATGATTGCAAAGCAATATGCATATTTAACTACTCATTAGCTGAAAATTTCTTCAACCTTTCTTTGTTTCTCTTATTTATATTTCTCTCTTGACCAGTTCCTTATTGGTGATGGCAATAATGATTATGATTTCACATATGTTGAAAATGTGGCTCATGCCCATATATGTGCTGATCGAGCTCTAGTCTCAGAAGGACCAGTTTCAGAAAAAGCTGCAGGAGAGGTACCACTGAAAGATTCTGTTATTACTTATTATATTTTGTTTATTTGTGTTTGTAAATGAAAATTAAAAGACATACATACAGGGAAGATGATGATGATATATTTCAAGGATTGGACAGGGCAGCTTCATTGTTGAATGGTTGTTGGTTCTTCACAGGTGTATACTTGGGAAGATGTAAACTATTGATTAAATGATGACGATATGATGAAGGGTAAATCTCTTCATTTGGGAAAATGAGGAAACATGAAAAAATGCCTTTTAGGAAAGACTTGTCACTATCAGTGATGTAGTTTGTTAGACTAAGAATGAATTATTGCATTCTTCTACTAAAGTAGGGGGAAAAAGTGATTGATTTGCAAGTTAGAAAACTTAGCATTTGTTGTGGTATTTCTAACAGATATTTGTTTTGTAGGCATATTTCATAACAAATATGGAGCCTATGAAATTTTGGGAGTTCGTGTCAGTGGTAGTGGAAGGTCTTGGATATGAAGGGTAGGTTCTTACGTATTGTTAACCATTAGATATTAATCAAGGATTCAAAACACCCATAAATTTCATGCAAAAAATTGAAAGTTTTCTTTTTTTATTAATATTTAATAATTTATAGAAAATACCAATTTGAATCTCAGAAAAGGAGTATTTGTAATCCTAGACTGAGACAATAGTCAAATCCTTATCAAACATAGAGGCTACCTAGAGATATGGAAAATTTTCCTAAACTTAAAATTTTAAATATAACATAAATTATCTGAGGTTATGCTTAGTCTGCATCACCCATGAGTCGCAGGTTGGCATTGTCAGATTATAAATAAAATTGCTATGTAATTATACTCAGTAAACATTTATACATCCTTTTTCTTTGTTTTGTAAAATTGTGTGAAAGATGCAAATTTAAGTTGTGCTTATCTGCAGGATTAGGCTGAAGTTGCTGTCAATTTGGGATGTTGGATTATAGAATTTTTTATCTTGCTAGCCTGGCTAGTGGCTATTATTTGTTATCTATTTTATTGCATAATGATGACTTCTTCTTTATGTAAATTAGAATATTGGCTTCCTATTGTTAATCAATAATTCATAAGTATTTATGTCTCTTGATTTTATATTTAAAATTAATAAGGAACATAATTATGCTTTTTCGTTCAGATAAACAAACATGAACATTATTATGGCATTATCAATGCCACTTCTTGGTTATCTGAGTCATGTTACTTGCAGGCCAAGAATAAAGATCCCTACCTTTGTTATCATGCCATTTGCACATTTGGTGGAGTGGATATATAGGCTACTAGGCCCATATGGGATGAAGGTGCCCCAGTTAACTCCTTCAAGAATAAGACTAACATCTTGCAGCAGAACTTTTGATTGCTCAAAAGCAAAGGATCGCCTTGGCTATGCACCCATCGTAACACTACAGGTTCTATGACGTTTCAGAAAAGTTATAATATATATGCTCTATCATGGACATTCTTCTTGTTTGTTCATACTTTGAAAGAGAAAAAACATGAGAACTTGGCTAACTCAAGGCCCCCAAAATCACTGATGATAACAAGTTAAGATTATCTAATAATAATATATATCATGAAGTCAAGTATGAGATGTTATTCTTAAATGGATGATATTTCAGTGCACCAAGGTCCTTACATCTATTGCAGTGAGTGTATTCATTAATCCTACTTTTTGCCCAGTGCTTCTCCCATAATAATGAGATTGTAATGTTTCTTGCAGGAGGGTCTGCGGAGGACAATTGAATCATACACACACTTGAAGGCTGAAAATCGACCTAAAACTAAAAGAGAAGGTCCCTCAAAAGCTTCCATATATCTTGGAAGTGGAAGAGGTGAATAATCAACTATATGTATCTAACTTCTTTGTTGGGCAATCTGGACTTGCTGTTTTTACAATTGGTCTGGGTTTATTATAAAGTAGAATTAAACTGTTAACAGCCATATAAAAATAGGCACATGGCTGCTGCTCTTATATTACTGTATCGTATGTTTGATTGTCTCATGAGTCTGATTAGATTATATAATCAAGAGCATATTGATAGACATGTGATTTACACAACATTTATTTTCCAAGACAGAGAAATTTCGGGTAAAATTGTAAAAGATAGTGCAGGAAGTTGTAGTTATGCTCACTACTGCAGGTCCTTATCATATACTACCTATTATCCATATATCTCAATCTTGATAATTCCTTTTTTAAACTTGTAATAAAGCATGTATGTGCTTGATGTGCAGGCTCTAAGAAGCCTAAAACAACAATTGAACAAAATTTTGAAGTTAATGTTTCTAACTTAATTGATTATCATAAATTGACCAGTTATTATCTATTTGTGTGATCAATGCTATCAGATGTTTTCTACCTACTATACCAACAAAACATTGTAACCAGTTCATGCTGGAAGTAATTTTATAATTTACATTTATTTCTGTAAGTTTTATTGATCTGCTAATTTGCAGTTGCCGACACATTGCTTTGGAAGGATAAAAAGCAAACTCTCATTGCATTGTTAGTCTTGATTGCAATATACTTCAACTTCATTGCATCGGAAAATACCATCATTAGTGCTCTGACAAAGCTTCTGTTGTTTGCATCGATCTTTTTATTCATTCATGGCATTCTACCTGCAAAAATGTAAGTACATTATGTACTGTCGAATATTGCAGTTGTCACACAATTAACTTGTCCAATGATGTCTACTAAAGATAATCTAGTTGTTAGAAGCATTGGAGTTTGTAATATTAAAATAAATGCTAATTATTGCTCTGCTTTAATGCTTGTGCAGATTGGGGTATACTCTTGAGAAAATACCCAAATCATGGTTTCACTTATCAGAAGATATGTCTCATCAAATTGCTCTCTCAGTAGCCTCATCATGGAATATTGCTGGGAATGTTTTGAAATCCCTTGCAGATGGGAATGATTGGGTGCTGTTCTTCAAGGTATCTGTACTGCATTTGTTTTAAAATTTCTCTGTGAAAGTTTGTTTATAAGCAAGCTTACATATGCAGACAGTTTACTGAGTATAAGTTTCTCAAGTATCGGAGGTGCTGACACTCTTTCCCTTGCTGATTAATAGGCTGTTCTCTCTCTGTTCATTCTCGGCTTCCTTGGAGCCTTTTCACTGCAGAGCTTGTATACTATAGGTTCTCTCTCTCTCTCTCTCTCTCTCTCTCTCTCACACACACAAACATACATGCATGCACCCACATGAATTTGTCTGCACAGAAAATATACCGCTATGCTTGCCTCCATTTAATTGGATTTATTTTTGCAACCAATAAAATTATGACAGGAAGCCAATGTTATATTACTTGAATTCACAAATCACAATAGATTTGTGACATTGGTTGAATTTTGAATCATGTTTGATAACTTTTTGATTTCAAAAAATTTCATTTGCACATTGCAATCAGCATTCAGAAGTCTGTAGCTATTTTTTTTTTTTTTTTTGGATACCTCATTGAATAATTTGACCTGACATTCCTGAGGGTGACAAGTTATATGTCACACTCACACCTCATCGAATCACTTTTTCACTTTTTGGTGGGGCTGTTGCCAGAAGACAAGCTTCTTCGATGCCTCATATTACATATGTGTTTTGTTTGAATCCAGTACCCCAATGGGAATGATACTTGTTTGTTTTCTTTTTGGGGGTGAGGAATGATACTAATTTGTTTCTTGTCACGGTTATAGGGGTTACCTTTGCGTTTATAGCTTTCTACGTATACGAACAGAAGGAGGAAGACATTGGTGGCTTATTCATCAAAACACATTCTCTTGGATGCAAATTGAAATCTGATCTCACCAGGAAGTTTCTTTCTTGAAAGAAGATTGATTGATAGCTTTTGTAGCACTAGCTTTTTTCTTAGTTGCACCTTACATATCCGTTGGAGTTCTGTGTATGATTGTACAATAATTGTAATTTAATTGATTGATATTTAGTCAACTTGCAAAATTTTGTTTCTTTTTTTTCGAAAATTCTTGCTTTGACGAGTTGTACTCATTACGTTGAATTAATGGTGTTGGTTGGGCTATGTAGCTAAGTACAAATTAGAAGTAGTAAGGATGACCATGCCGAGGGGTGTAGTACCTCCGGTGTTGATTCCCATTTCTATATACTACTAGTATTCATTATCGTACAGGTAATCGGTAATTTCAGATATGAGAAATTATAACTGTTTTTTAATGTACTGTTTTTTTAAAGAATCTTCTTCTTTTAAGTATAAAGAATCTCTGTTATTGACTATAATTTAATGAAAATTAATTTTTTAATGAAAAATTACAATTTTTTTTTAATTTTAACATATGTAAGAAATTAAAGATGTGAGATCCATGATAAAATTTAAAATTTCCTACACAAATGCACACTCAAATTCCACACAAGGGCTAACTTTTTGTATAAAAGATGAATTTGTTAAGTGGGTCAATTTAAAAGTGTAAAAAAAAAAATATAGTATAGGATTTTTTAAAATATTTTTCCTTTAATATTAACTGTTTTTCTCTTTATTTTTTTAATATATTATAAAATGTTAATTTTCCGTACACTATGAGTATGAGCGGCTAAGTTGTGCATGAAATAACTTTTTGTGTCTGTTATTCACACATTCGATTGTTTTTTTAGGAATAAAACATTTGTTACTGATTTTTTTCAAGGCAAATAATTGTTATTGTTACTTGAATTTAAATCTATTTTAAATTATTTTCATTTAAATTTAAAATAGTACACAACATATAATGCAGGCACAAAACAAGTATTTTTTTCCAATAATGAAAAGATAAATTTAACCTGTCAATTTTTTTATTATTCCAAAAACATAAATCACAAAATTCCTTAAAACATATTTTACAACTACCTAAATGAAATATAAATTAATTTTCACAAATAATTAAAAAAATCATACATTTTAAATATAACTTTTTAAATAATAATTACAAAATTCACTAAACGTTTTTACTGCAAGCTCACTAAACGTATACTACATTAGGAAAAAAACAGACACTTGGTGTCTATACGGAAAATATTATATATATATATATATATATATATATGTAATTGGTATAACCTGTTTAGAAAAAATATTTAAATAATATTGAAAGTTAAAATAAAATTGAAAAATTTGTAATTGAAATTCGAAATTTATAATTATTGAGAATAGTTATAGATTATAATAAATAATTACGAAAAAAACAAATAAGATATATATATAAAAAAAAAAAAGAGAGAGAGAGAGAAACATATCTTACCTGAGCCACCCCACTGTGGTTTTGCGTTTCTGAAACTAGAGAGAACCCTAGAAAGTAGAAACCAAACCCTCTCTCACACTGCCTCTGCCTCCATAACGAAAACACTGTGCTGTGCTTCCTACAGTCATGGCGGACGTCATGATAATGAAGGAGATCGAGGACACGTCGCTTCGTCTCGGCATCGATCTCTCCACTCTCGATCTCGACGCCATTCGCCTCCCTCCCGGCGAAGATTGCGGCATCGTCAGGTATCAATTTCTGTTGTTTTGGCCACTGAAACAAAACCCTAGGTTGGTGTTTTGACTCCGTTTCTTTTCTTTTGTAGTGAGGACGAGGATGTTTACCAGGAGGAGAATCTCGAGTTTGAGTCTGGATTTGGTAACATCATTGTCGTGGATAACCTCCCCGTCGTTCCGAGGGAGAAGTTCGAGAAGCTCGAAGGAGTGGTTCGCAAAATTTATAGTCAAATTGGTGTTATAAAGGAGGATGGCCTCTGGATGCCGGTTGATCCTGAAACCGAGAAAACCCTAGGTTACTGCTTCATTGAGTACAATACCCCTCAGGTATACACGCAGGCTCGCACTTTCTAAAAAAATTGTTGACCTAAATTGTTTGTTTGTTGTTAGTATTTTTTAGTGATTTTAATAATGTCAATTGTGTTGTTGAAAGTGTTTTTGATGGAGATATTGAATTGCATGTTTTTATTTTATTTTATTTGGGTGTGGTTAAATTGGGCGTTTATTATTTTTCTTAGGAAGCTGAACTTGCTAAAGAGAAGACTCATGGGTACAAATTGGACCGTGCACACATATTTGCCGTGAGCATGTTTGATGACTTTGACAGATTCATGAAGGTGCCTAATGAGTGGGCTCCTCCTGAAACTAAGCCATATACTCCAGGGGTAAGGTTCATATACTTATATTTTAATGTATTATTGTATTTCTTTCTGTATATTGTAGCCATGACTTATGCCTAGTTTTGTCTCAATTGTTCCCTTTTGATACTATGATAATTTGGATTATATGATACTTTTTGCTAGCTTTACATCCAATATATATATATATATATATATATATATATATATATATATATATATATATATATATATATATATATAGGCACTGGCTCCCTTTTAATTTGGTTCTGCTGATTATATTAGTATTTAGATGAATTATAAATCACTTTCAGGTTTTCTCATGAACCTCCCTTTATAGCTGATTTATTTGTTGTATAGCTTAAAGTTTGAAAAACATGTTTGTATTTTAGTTATTTTGCTCCAGAACCTTGTACCTTATTGATATTTCTTATGCTCTTTGTTGTTGGTATCTCTTACAGGAAAATCTTCAACACTGGCTCACTGATGCAAAGGCCAGGGACCAGTTTGTGATTCGTGCTGGTTCAGATACTGAAGTTTTGTGGAACGATGCCAGGCATTTAAAGCCTGATCCCGTTTATAAACGTGCGGTGAGTGGACACTTTATTTCAGTATCGTGTACTAGTTAATATTTACAAGTGCCCTACTTTTACTTGATTTTGTATTGCTGCTGGCCTGGGTCTTCATGTATTTTTTCAATTACAGTTTTGGACAGAGAGTTTTGTGCAATGGTCTCCTTTGGGGACATATTTGGCCACTGTACACAGACAGGGAGCAGCAGTATGGGGAGGCGCTGCAAGCTTTAATAGACTTATGCGTTATGCACATCCTCAGGTTTTCTTTGAGATTTGCTGTCTCATTGTTTGGCACTTTGGCTTTGGATTTTTTTTCATACTAATGATTATATTTATAGGTAAAACTAATTGATTTTTCGCCTGGTGAGAAGTATTTGGTAACATATAGCAGCCACGAACCAAGCAATCCCCGAGATGCCAATGTGAGTGCTTTCTTCTTTGTTTTTCTTTTATAGTATTTTAGATACTGTTCCTAACCCTGTCTTTTTTAATTTTTGTAGAGAGTTGTGATAAATATATTTGATGTGAGGACTGGTAAAGTGATGAGGGACTTTAAAGGAAGTGCTGATGATTTTGCAGTCGGAGGTGCTGGGGGTGTCGCTGGAGTTTCATGGCCTGTTTTCAAGTATATTTTTTCTCTATTTTTTTTAATCTAGCTCATGCAATTATTTTTGCATCTGTCATGCATCTAATGCAGTTATTCATTCTTGTCATTATCTTTGCAGATGGAGTGGTGGAAGAGATGATAAATACTTTGCAAGGATGGGGAAAAATATACTCTCCGTTTATGAGACAGACACCTTTTCTCTCGTTGACAAGAAATCTTTGAAGGTTGAAAATATAATGGATTTATGCTGGTCTCCAACTGATCCAATTATTGCTCTTTTTGTTCCTGAGATGGGAGGTGGTAACCAGCCTGCCAGGGTAAGTGTGTTTTTTCTTTCATGTACGTGGTTTAAAGTTTTGTTTTACTTGGGTATCATAATGAATGGTCATATATTATTTATCAATTATTTTATAAAGATGTTCATTGACATATTTATAGGTTAGTCTGATTCAAATCCCCAGCAAAGAGGAACTCAGGCAGAAAAACCTTTTCAGTGTCAGTGACTGCAAGATGTACTGGCAAAGCAATGGAGACTACCTCGCAGTTAATGTAGAGAGGTACACAAAAACGAAAAAAAGCACATACACAGGCTTTGAGCTTTTCCGTATAAAAGAACGGGATATACCAATTGAAGTTTTGGAGCTTGAGAATAAGAATGATAAGATCATTGCATTTGCTTGGGAGCCAAAGGGCCACAGGTTTGCAGTTATTCATGGTGATAACCCTAAGCCTGATGTTAGCATTTACTCCATGCGTACTGGTCAGAACAGCCGAGTTTCAAAACTCACTACTCTGAAGGGAAAGCAAGCAAATGCTCTGTTTTGGTCACCTGCTGGTCGCTACATTGTACTGGCTGGGTTGAGAGGCTTCAATGGACAGTTGGAGTTTTACAACGTTGATGAACTTGAAACCATGGCTACTGCTGAACATTTTATGGCAACAGATGTTGAATGGGATCCAACTGGAAGGTATATGGTCTATCTGAATGAGTAATGATATTGCTATTAAAGGCAGTTGATAGGTTAATTTTTTGTAAAGTCAGTTTAAAACTGTATTTACCTTAGTCATCAAGTGTCTGATTTTTGCCACTTTACTGAAAAGTGCTTATTGTTGGTTTGTTAATTATCCCAAGCTTATATTGCTTTCTCTTTATACTGCAGATATGTTGCAACTGCAGTGACTTCAGTTCATGAAATGGAGAATGGTTTCAATATATGGTCTTTCAATGGCAAGCATCTATATCGGATTCTGAAGGATCACTTCTTTCAGGTACGTTGACAATTGACATTTTTGGCAATTGTACATGTATTACCACGGCACAATGAATGATGTGTATGTTCATACGGTGATAGGTTTGGACATTGTAATGCTCCATTTTTGAATCTATATTTTGGTAGTATAAATTTTTGGTATAGCAGAATTTTACTCATCATTGAAATTGTTACTGTAGTCCTTATTGGTAATCTGTATGTTTGGCACTGAATGCCTTTATTGTGTAATAATCCTGTGCTAGTCATTCATCAATCACACATTCTTATTTGTTTTTCTTTTGCTATATAGTTCTTATGGAGACCCAGGCCACCATCTTTCTTGACTCCCGAGAAAGAGGAAGAGATTGCCAAGAACTTGAAGAAGTACAGTAAGAAATACGAGGCAGAAGATCAAGATGTTTCGTTGCTGCTGAGTGAACAGGAGCGGGAGAAGCGCAGGATGATGAAAGAAGAGTGGGGCAAGTGGGTTAACGAATGGAAGCGGATCCACGAGGAAGAGAGTTTACATAGGCAAAAGCTCAGGGATGGAGAGGCTAGCGATGAAGAGGAGGAATACGAGGCAAAGGACATCGAGGTGGAGGAAGTGATCGATGTAACAGAAGAGGTCCTTCACCTTGAGTATGGTCAAGAGTGAGTTTTATAGCTGGACTTGGAATCGAACATTTTATTCGCTTTTCGAGGTTTAGTTGGGCAGCTTACTTCGATTTCATCTTTGTAAAACCCAATTTTGTAGTCTTTCATTATTTTTATTTTTTTTTATGTGGAAGGAATTAATTCCTTTTACTCTCAAATTTAACGTGAAAGACATTTTTGCTGCCTTCTTTGGGCGAAAGTGTTCACTCATTTTACTTCCTTGGCACTAACAACATGCATGAAGAAATGTTGAGTTAGATTATTATATGTGGGTTTGTGCATAAAGGTTTTGATGTGATTGTACTTAGGGGTGTTTTTTAGATTTAACTTATTTGAGCTTATGTTTATAGACTAGTTTATCAAAATATTTTAATTTATTCTAATAAGTTTTAAAGTCAGTTTTTTGAATAAGTTTTTATTTGATAAGAATTTATCGATTGAGTATTAAGTTATTTATCCAAATGCATTTTCGGTCACATTGTGATTTTAATGTATCTGCTCTCTTCCCCATTATTTTTTTGCTAAGCACACTCTTCCTCTTTTTTAAAAAAATCGAATTATTTAAATAACCTTCTCCTGATTTATAAGTAGTTATTAGCTTATTTTTATTCGGCAAACAACGATGTATAAAGAAAATACATAAAGAGCAAGAATAACAAGGTTGAGAAACAAAGGATACAAGTTATCTAAATCAAAATGAAGATATAAATAAGATATAACCCCAGTTACCAACAAGCTATCCCAATCCCACCGAAAATATGTTCTGCAGAAAGGATCGTGTCGTGGTCGTGGAGGAAAGATATATATAAACCGACAAGAGTAATAACAAATATATATGATATATCATCCATCACGCTACCATGGTCAAAAGAATTGAACCTCTCCCCTGAACAAACATGCGTTTCGCATTCTCCAAAGATTCAAAGTAACCGCCCCCCATAACACCATTCATAATTACCTCCTTGCCACTGCTGGATGCAGTTGAATTGTTGAAGAAAATGCATTTTTGGTACCAAAGGTAACACACTAATGCCAAAATGACACCGAGGTCCACACTTGATATATAGCTTTTAATGCAAGAAAACAGCACATGGTGACAGAGGGGGCATCTATATATGATCATCCACAATATATAATATTTCTTCTTAAAGAGGTTATTCATTGTCGTAGATGATTGAAGAAGCATTGCACTTCAGATGGAACTTTAATTTTCCAAAACGCACCATTCTCCACAGAGTTTACTTATCCCAATTATCCACCACATCATCATTCAAAGTGACATACACAACGCATCTAACAGAGATATTAACATTTCTGTTTTCGTATTCTCTTCCCATCCAAAAAGTTCTAATTCTCCATTGAATTGAAGATGCCATTGCCAAACAACATTTACCCATAGACCCATCCATGTCCACAAACAACGTACATCAGAAACTTAGAAGCAAAAGAAGAAAACTCACCAAATAGAAGATTTATAGTTAGTTTGTCTTTCCCTCCACGGCTCCACTAATCCTCTCCACCCACTATAATATTATTTTCTATTTAATTCATTAACATAAAACTCTAATTTTATTAAGTATCGAGAAAAAACTCTAATTTTACTAGAGTAAGAAATAAGTTCCTTACTTGAACTTGCCCATTAAGTTGGCCTTAATTACGGATTCACAGTATGTGGCCTTAATTACTCCCACACGCATGTCCAGGTGAGACGTGCTGGTTAAAGAATCATCCAAGCCATAGACTGACCTAGCTATTGAGAAATGTGATTTATCACCCTTTATGTTGGTGAATTAAATTAAAATAATGTTTTTTGTCCAGCTTCTGTTTTGAATACTTCAGACACTTGTATAGGCCTGCAAATTGTCGAAACCAGATACAGTTAAGTTATAGTAGGAATGTAAGTACATGTAACGTGGGAACAGTGCATATTGGACAACTGGGTGAGTGAGATGGCAGCGAAAGGAAGCAATTTTGTGCAAACCAGCCATACCTAAGTTTGATGGCATTGGGCTATATATGCTCCTGTAGAATCTTCTTTACTCCTTTTGAATCTATATATGAAGTGTGAACCCATCCACCAAATTACCACTTATAATTTGTAGCAGCCTAAGTAAAATAATTGTAATTTTAATGGCACGATGGTGATGGGGTTGTTGGTGCATCACTTAACTTACCGTCTTTCCACGACTCTTCTTCCTTTTCACTTTTCGTTATATATATATACACACACACACACACACACACACACACACACTGCGCAAAACATTAAGTCTAGTTAGTTGTGACACCAGATAGTACTTGTAAACACCTTGATTCCTTTCACCAAATTGCTGTACAGAGTACAGTTGAGCAAAATTATCAAAGAAACCAACTATATATGCTTCCTATATATAATGCACACCCATTATCCCTTGTATTCTGTACGTAAGACATGCATGCACCAATTGAAACGAACATGCACCGTCGTAACAGACACACCTCACTGGAAATATTCCATACGTAGTAATTGCAACATCACTAATTTTTATATCTTTTGGCATACTTTGTCCATGAATGTATGGTTCTAGGGTGAAGTAGTAAAATAAGAGGTACACCGGTGAAGCACTAAAAATCACCGTTAGATATATTAATATAAAATAGGGCGACTGAGATTAAAGAAGGAAAACCCGATTAACTGGTAAATTTGTAATACATTTGATTTTTTTATAATTATTTATTTATTTATTCATTTTCGTCAACTCATCTCCACGCGCCCCCACTCTTCTGCAATTGATTTCATCACCGTGATGACAAATAGCTCTCACAGGGAGCTAGATCCAGAGATCACACATAAATAGATACAGAAGAATGGAATAAAAAGCCCCTTAGTCACTTCACTCACCAAATGAATCTCATGGTAATATCATGCAGAACGGCCATTTGAAACACAAACAAAATAATCAAGAGATGGTTTGATTAGATCGAGAGAAAAAAAAAATCAAAACCAAAACAAATATTGTGAACACAAATTTTCATACTAAAAAAATCAACTTATTTTTCAGATATATTTTTTTTAAAATTTCATTTGAGCTCTTAAACACTATGCTTATGTCCAACAAAATTAGCTGAAAAATTAGTTAATAACTCAAGGATATGTTTAACAAAACTAATTGGAAACTGAAAAGATGATTAATAGTTGGTAATTGAAAAATGAAAAACTAATTTATTAAATTATAAGTATTTGATAAAATTAGTTGTTGAAGTAGCGAAAAAGTGTAAAATGACAAAAAAAAACATATTTAGCTAAAAAGAATAATCAGAAAAATGAATAAATATATTGAGGATAAAAATGAAAGAAAATATAAAAAGTTAGAAGCTAACTTTTTATTCAAAAAATGTTAGAAGTTATTATGAATCCTAAAAAGCTTGTTTACCGAATTGTCAAGTTAGTAAAAAATGTAAAAATTAGCTTAAATACCTTCCCCAACATAGTTGAGTGCTGATAGCTAAAAGCTTTTAAATTAACTTATTAAATCATAAATATTTAGTTAAACTAGCTGTTGAAATAGTTAAAAAATGTAAAATAACATATTTAAAAAGAAAAATAAAAAAATTGAATAAATATTTTAAAGATAAAAATAAAATACTAAAAAACTAAAACTAGTATTTTCAAAAAGTACTATTTCAATTAACATTTCAAAAAACACTATAAAACACTAGAAGTTACTTGAAAAATTTGTTTACTGAATACTAAAACAATTTTTCAGTTGATAAAAAAAGTTAGAAACCAGTTGAAAAAATGTTAACTATATTTGACAAAATTAATTAAAAAGTTAGTTGTTGGTAACTAGAAGTTGAAAATTAATAGTTAAAAGTTGAAAAATTAATTTATTAAAATATAAGTATTCAATAAAAGTAGTTGAAAAGTATAAAATGACAAAAAAATAATAAATTATGATTTATTTAATAAGGATAATAAGAAAATTTGAGAGTGGATGAATGGAGAAAACAAAAGTCATGTATATCCGTTCATTGTATTGGTTGTTGAGAGTGGATGGAGAAATATATATTAGAGAAATACTAGTGTGTTGAGACAATTTGAGACAAAGATACAGAATTTTATCATTGAATTCGAAGGATTCAACGAACTTTTTTTCTTTGTTTGTGTGAACCCTCGTACATTTATCACACACAATCCTTAATTTGTTGGAAAAATTAGTGTACCACTTTTAACGTTGCATCACATAGATTATAGATAAGTGGTGACTCCTTGACCCCTTATTAATGGCACTACAGTGCTCAGCAGGAGCCTCTTCTCTCTAATTGTGGAGCATTGTAGATCTAGCTAGAGACTGGACATCAAGATTTAATTAGTATAATTGCTTTTTTGGAATTTAAATAGAACTACTTTTAAGAGAACTTTTGTTAAAATAATTAATTTAGAAACAAATACTATATGATAAAAATTTAATTAATTTTTTTTAAAAGTCACGAGTTTAAAGATGTCAATTTTATTTGACTAAGTAAATTTTAAGTGTAAATATATATATATTTAAAAAATGATAAATTCCAAACTTAAAATTAATTATTTAATAGAAACTTAAAAATTACTTATCTAAAATTTAATTCTACTTAATTAATACAATAATTTTTAGAGAATAGCAAAAATTGTAAAAATGGTTTTACGTGGATTCATGCTAGAGAGGACAGTTAAGTACATGCTTGAGATTCACCCATGTAGAAAATAGTCATGTTTTTAATTTTCAAAAATTTAATACAGATAAACTATTATTCTTTTAAAAAATAAGTTGGACTAAAACATTATATTTTATGAAGATAAGATTTGGAAATTTCTGTGGAAATTTAGTGAGCACACAGGGTTGAAAGAATAAAGATAAGATTTCGAAATTTGAATCCATATATGAAGTGTGAACCCCATCTACCAAATCACGACCTTTAATTTGTAGCAGCCTAATTAGTAAATTGTAATTTTAATGGCACGATGGTGATGAGGTTGTTGGTGCATCGCTTTATACGATTTTATTCTCTATCTTTAATTATTATTCTAATACCGTCTTTCCACAACTCTTCTTCCTTTTCAAATTTCTGTTTTTTCTATGTCACCTATATATATTGGCCATGGTGATGATCTTCTTTCTGTGTTTTTTATTTAGTTCTAAACTCATGTTACTTGTTCACACGATATATGGAGACCGCATATAATTGGCTAGCTTTAGGGTAAAAAAATCCATTCTGATTACATCAACTTATTATATATTTGCTGACTGTACATGTCTAGGAGAATATTGAAATATATTGAAGAAAAATTGTAGAACTTTCATTGACCTCGTTTTCACTATTAATTAGTTAATTAATTAATTGGGTGTTGTTAGATTCTATGTGATGTTAGTCATAATAGACGTTTCGAAGGTTTTACTAATGAGCACTCATTCACATTGTTTAATTGGTTTTTATATTCTTCCTTTCAATGGCTTTTTCTATAAGTTTTGATGGGTTATTATTAGCAGTGCGACAACAATTAGTTGTTGAAGACTGTCTTTGGACTTTGGTTTTGTACAACATGGGATAATTAAGTTTCAAAACCAAACTAAGGCGACAAGATATTTGAGACGCCCAGACAGAGTATATCATCAACTTGGTGTTTTATAAAATCAAATATATAATTCTTTTTGAGTTTCTTTTTACTAATTAAAATGTTTACGTCTTTAATTACATGGTAAAGGAAATCTCCCCTCTATTCGAAAAACTGTTCTAAGACAAACTACTTTTATATCATAAAGTACTTCTTACTAGAAACAGATTCTAAATAATCCCTTTTCTTTTTTCCCCCCCTTGGAAGCTCATAATCGGATGTGCTAATTGTTTTCAGAGAGCTTCTTCTTTTTGACTTAAATTGACTCACATTTATAGGGAGAATCATTGTGCAAATAAGTTTATCAATTTTGTTATGGATAATAGAGAATATTTTTTTGTGTGGGATTCAATTCCCTTTTCTGCTCTTAATTCTATGCCCACAATATTATGGGACTAGCTGATAATAAATTTCCTTTCCATTGACATGGGTTTTGGCCTAGTTCTCCCATGATATTTTTCTTTCTTCATCCTTAAATGATTTGGGTTGGTTTGGGTGTGAAATTCTTAGGAAGCTGGATTGTAACATAGTTGGGATATCGTTTTCTAATTTGATCCCTTTGCCTTCTTTTTAAAAAAATAAGGATTCTAAATTCAACCATATGATTTTGTATAAGAACTTAATTATCGCAATGTATTTTCATGATCATATGATACAACTTTTTGTCTAAACATCGATCTAAACTACACTATGAACAACTCGATCTGTTTGAACAAGTTTAATTACGACCATGCTATACATTTGTTAGTAGAGTAATTAGTTAATGTCACCAATTTGCATAGGTTAAAGTTGACAATACATCTGGAGCAATCCTTGATCATATTGCACTACATCTTCATATATATTTTATTGTTGTATTCCCTTTTGTGTGTTTGAGTGTTCACAAACCTAATTTTAAGTGATTTTGATTTTGTGAAATAGATTTGGTTAAAATTGAATTTGAGGTGAAAAATATATATATTACTAAAGTTTTAGCTATGTGAGTAGTAAAACAGTGTATTTTCCTCTCTTTTATGAGTGTTCAATAGTTAGCACAATGGGTGCCTAAAAATCAATTTTGAAACTCAAACTCTTCTGTGGATCAAGAAAGGGGTTTGTGGTCCGTATTAGCCTGTTGTTACTTTTTATTGAATTTAACTGTCCCAAGCCCCATCGCATCACCTTTTTGGATAAAAAGAAGTGCGTAACGCATCTCTGAAAACTACAACACTGCAAAGTGCGGACAACTGGCCCCTCAGAAATTCATCACAACTCCTTGAATTGTTTGAAGTGTGATGCAAAACAAACGAATCAATATTTAGAGAAAGCAAAAAAAAGTGAGGATATATATGAACACTTATAGTTTTGATCACTTGTTTAATTATTAATATAATATGGATTTTAAATGATGTGACCCATATATATATATAT
This sequence comes from Glycine tomentella, assembly GCA_007407185.1. Classification (NCBI taxonomy): domain Eukaryota; kingdom Viridiplantae; phylum Streptophyta; class Magnoliopsida; order Fabales; family Fabaceae; genus Glycine; species Glycine tomentella. The sequence continues at coordinate 1,063,455 of PYAF01003184.1, forward strand.
ATATATATATATATATATATATATATATACACACATACTATTGCACCGATCGATCCGCTCTAATCCTCTTTGCATGCATGCTGCTTTACTTTGTTTGATGAAGGGACACACAATCCAAAGGAATTGAAAATGGATGAAGAATTGATCATATATATTATGTACCACAATGATTGAACTAGCTAAACAAAACTCAACCAACTTTCAAGAAAAGGATCAAGCAACCATTTATCTAATTGACTTAATTTAAACACTTTATAAATCGCTAGCTATCAAACACTCCTATCAAATTGAAAAAGAAATTTAAATTTGCAGACCCAATTAGTCATCAAAATCCAAAAAAAGGTTGACATCATCAAGGTCAACAGAATCACACATGGCAGAATTAGAGATAACATCCCAGGGTGATAAAAAAACAGGCGGTGGTAGAGTGACATTATTATTATGCCTTGAAGATGAGGCCGGAATCAGCTCCTCTAATTTCTTCACTGATATTGGTGAGGGAAAGGATGATAAAAAGGGGTACTCTTGTTTGGTTGGAGTAGGGAAGGTGTTGTTAAAGCTAAGCAATATGGAAGTGCCCGAAGGAGAATTATTATTGGAATCAAGTATGATTTCAGAGTTTAGCAAGTCATTGCATGTGTGGTGGCCCAAATAGGTGGTCTTATACAATGCAGGATCCTCTTGAATTCTTTGCACTTGTTTTGTTGCTTGACAATTCTGATCATACTTGTGAGTGCACCTGTAGTAGTTCCTGCATATAATATTATAATATTAATATTAATTAATTAGTTAGGACTTAGGCTTAATAGGAGAGACTAATTAAGGAAAAGGATGCACTAATAAGCTCATCCCAACACTATTGCAATCACAATTTAAAACAATGTTTGTTATATCTACCTTGAGTATTTGGCTTTGAGGATCTCTTTTTGGCCATACTTTCTCCATTGCTGGCCATCTACTTTTGGAGTTTTCGACACCTCCTCCCATTCTTGCGTATTTCTTCTTCATATATACAAGGAAATCCAGATTAAAACTAACGCGATCTTAATTACCAAACACTACTACCCTTAGTTTTGAATAAGCAAAGCACAACCAAAGGGGTAAAAATAAAAATTAAAGACAAGGACCTAATTACATCATAATCGTTCCTCAAATTTGAGGATGCTATAAACAATACATGGATATGGGGTACCTTGTACATATTATAATATTATATATGTAAGAACAGCGACCATCAAGGGTATCAAAGGGACACATGTATTTTATCTTGGAGATCCAAAAATGTTCATTAAACAGGTCCGAAGTAAAATTCAAAACCTTATATGGGAAAAAAAAAGTATTGTAGAATAAGAGGTATATATATATATATCAACAACAACAAAAAAGAGGGGAAAAGAAATAATGTGTAGATAGAAAAATATGATTACTTTCTCTTGTAGCTGCCTCTTTTGTTCCTATTGGTGAAACTCTTGCAACTTTCTTGAGGGACCTCAGATTTAGTAGTGTGAGAAACCTCGTAAGAGGGATACTTGTCCAAGAGGAAAAGGGTGTTGGTGAAGGATCTGAGCACGTTCTTGACAAGACTTTGAACAAATGGTGACTCGTTATCTTTTCCATTAATCATCACTTGTCGAAGTTGATTAGCAAACTCACGCCCTCTCACAAGCTCCTCCAATACCTTTCTATCATCCATTCTTTCTTTCTCTTCACTATCCTCAAATTAATATATTCTTCTTCCTTGCCTTGTCTCTTATATTTATATAGTTATATTATATATCTATATTGGTTGCTTTCATAATATAAAACCTTTATTTTGGTCTACCAGTGTTCAAGGTACATTATTTGCTGCATCACCTTGATTTGTCATTTCATAATTTTTTTACTATTTAGATCTTTGTGAACTTAGTATTGCTAAAATGTCCTTTTCCAAAATGACATGATCTTGTTAGTTATATCATTTTTCTTCTTAGTTAAATTTATTGATTTGAGAATGAGATTCAACTAAAAAATCAATATTCTATATTTAGTGATGCTAAGGTAAAGTTCACCCAATGAAATTAAAAATGTGTCAAAAAGAAGTGTTAAAACATTTCTCAAAAGTTTGGGGGAGGAAATTATAATAATTAAGATGGAGTAAAAGAACTATTAATTAGTGTGTGGATTAACTGACATAGTGTAAAATTATATAATTTATAATAATTTTATCTAATTCAAACAAAATTATCTTCAATAAAAACATATAAGATCTATATATTAAAAAAGTAAAAGAATAAAATTACTATTACTTTTATGATTATACAAACAAAATAATTATATCTCATTTTTATATATATCATTTATGTCTTTTTATAAATATATTTTTTGTATTCTTTTTCCCTTTTCACTCTTGTTAAATAACTAAATAATTATCTATTTTTTTCCTTATTCCCTTCTTTCATATCAAGTATAAAGTGTTAATGGGTGGGGGTGGGGCAGTTTATGGTTGAAACAGGTTACAAATTGGACCATAAACAGTGAACCAATCTGCCCAAGGACTATATTAAATATTTTATTATCATGTTACCAATTAATTAATCTCAACCTTTCATTTTATATGTATTATTATATCAATGATTTTGATTTTTTTTTCTCGTGCACTGGTGCATGTGTGGTCATATTTATCTAGTATGTTTCAGCATTCACATAGTCACATTATACCAACTTTTTTATATTTCAAATAAGACGGGGTCTAGGGTACGAAAGGAGAACTCACGCGTATTTTACGAAAGCAAACGTGGACGAGGATGCACCGTTAGATCTTGTGATTTTTATTTTTATTTTCTTTTTCTTTTTCTTTTTTTCAGCCATTTACCAATTTAGCCTTTGCCTTTAACCTTGTTTTCTTTTCTTCCTCTTCCATCACCAAACCCATAAACGAATGAGAACTTGGATCCTTTTGTATTGATAGACATGGTGAACAAGTTTCGAATTCCATGAAACAAAATTAAGGAAGGATGACTTAACAACAATAAATGAAGTAGCTAATTTACAAGAAATGAACAAGAGAGTAGTAAAATCTAGGAAACGCATAGGCAGATGGCACTGTTACACTTGAAATCCAATCCCCTTTGGAGACCCGTCCCTTGGCCTCGGTGTAGGCCAGCTCGAACCAGAGCAAGCTGCTGGAAGTGTTCCCGAACCTGTGCAGAGTTATCCTTGAGGAACCGCCGTCCCTCGGCGATGTTCTGCCGCACGCCATAACCCTCCTGCAGGCAGTGGTCAAGCGCCGGAGGTGCATCCCGCGAGCCTGTTCATGGCGGAGTGGTTCGCCGCACGGGGCGGTACATCGGGACCGGGGCTGAGACTCTATTCTCACGCGGGGTGCGGGAGGCCCGAGATGAGGAAGCACGAGTTTCGAAGAACACGGAGAGAGAAGAGAAGTAAAAGAGAAAGGGTAGAAAGGGAAGATTGGGAAAAAAATAAAATTAAAAATTAAAAAATGGAGACCGTCTAATGAAAATTCAAACGAATCCAATGACCACGGTTCACTTTTGGACGGTACGCAAGGGTTTCACTTGCGTACCCTAGCCTCAGTCTTCAATCAATAAACAACTAATAAATGAGCCACTTGCTCTTCAATAAGATCTAGAGTTTCGTGCCAGGAAAATTCCGCAACCCATAAAAAACTCGACGGCTTAGGACGTGCCACGTGTACGGAGATGTTACGTCACCATGATTGTGTCATATGATGATAGCAGGAGCCGAACATATGACTGTATTTGTGGTTGTGATAGGACGATGTTGCCCTTCCGGGTTGTGCGGAGCATTAGCGTTAAGGTTCGGAGAAATTAATTATATTTTTTTTTTAAAAAAAATCTTTACTTGTTGTTTATTTTATATTAATAAAAATTAAAAATATTTTCTATTTTTATGACAAATTAATTATTTTATGACTTAAATATATTTTTAATACCTAATAAAAAAAAATATCCCTTTGATGGTCCTAACATTTTTATAATTGTTTTTCTTATTAGTTTTTTTTTATCATTAGTATTGTCTATTTCACCCTTTAGTAACTAAGGAAAACCCAAATTTGCTATTTCATGTTAATTAAGTAAGATCACATATGTACAAGTTAATATTCTCTTCTTCTCTAGAAAATATCCACCAACGTAATTAAATTCCCCATTTTAGAATTGATTTTTCATCCTCATTTTTATGCAACTTAATGTATTCAATAAAACATTAATGATCTTGCACCTTGACATAATGTTGTAGGCCATAACTTGAGTGGAGCAGGTTGATAAGAAAGTTCCTAACGTGAAATATATTTCTAGGATTGTCTGAGTTGCAATTGTTACAAATATAAACCTAAGGCCAGTATCCAAAATTACCTATAAATTTATTTTTATATAACAAACATAATTTTCTAGGAGAAAAGAGTTTAACTTAATTAATTAAGTAGGGTGTATGAATTATTGTAAATCTCTTATAATTTATTTGATTTCCACGGAAAAAAAAAAAAAAAACACAATTACTCTCTCTCTCTACATACACATCTATTGATTTTACATGTTGACGCATATTTCCTACAAGCAGGAAGAAATGTTGTCTGCAGATCAACTTTGGTTGACTAGATTTGCTTCCAATAAGATTTTGAAGTGAAGAGGGTCCCCCATCAAAAATATTTTGATGCATCTTTCTTCACAATTAGGTGTTTATCAAGAACCATCAGTTCTAAGAGAGTTCTACAGCTCTGTCAGAAACTCGAATCAGTATATGCACTTAACACTAGCATACAAACACAGGGTAACAGGCAGCCACAGCATTAACAGAAATCATATCAACATTTAGGCTCGCAATCACCATATGTAAAAAAGCCTTGCATTATGCCAACGACCTTTCCTATTATACTTCTATAGTTATTTTGCATAATTTTAAACTAGAGGGGGGGGAGAGTCATGTTTCAATAATACCTCTGGAGAAAAGGATCATTGACTCAAACTTATCTTGAAAAAATTCTTTAAGAAAAGAACATATGGAGATAAGAGTCCACAAATTTCAGAATAGACGTGACAGAAATTTAAAATTTTGGTAGAATACCTGCGGATTCAACACATGCATGTGATATAGAATAGAATCCTAACACATACAAAATGAAATCGTCAGTGATTTTTCCCATTCCTAATAAAGTATTTAATTAAACAAGGAAAAATTATAGAGATTGCATATACCTCCAATATCCCTGGGTTTTGTATCACTATTCCAAGAACACGATGCCTGAGTCCCCTGTAAACAATGTTGTTGATGGTTCCATCTCCATTGATCCATGGCAATATTGGCACACATAATTCACAAGAAGAAAAGTTAAGTGTTTCTTTTTCATGATTGACTCTGGATAAGCCATGTTTGTCTTGCTTTCAATCCTATCACAAGCTTGATTTTCAGGATCTACATCCCCATGTGGAAGATTAAGAATTGTCACTTTGTGCACATTATCAATACCAGTGTTTCTTTCCCTCAGAGCATCAACAGAAGTAGTATCCGTTTCTTCTGATTTGTAAAGCTCACATGTATGATCACTTTTCTGAATGTTTTAATTGACGAAGGTTGTACAACATGATGAAAATCAGACACAGGTGTCAAAAGGTACTTTTGACGGTATAAGGCATCAACAACACGGACAGTATCATAAGCATTGACCTGTAGAGTAGAGAATATTATTATAGAAAAAGGAGGGAAAGAAAACTATTTTGAAAAGAGAATATGAGGAACCTAAAACCATGGTTTGAGGGACCTGTACAACCAGGGACAGAAGGAGAGGGGGGTGGGCAGGGGCCTGAGCCCCCCTCCCCTCCCTTGGCACTTCCCATGAATAACTTGACATATTTTCCTGGTAGTTGAATTTGGTAATTTCAAATTCAAATCTTTGATGATGAGAGGCAACTTGTTTTGCATAGCGATTTAAGTACACTAAATGGGTAGTTACACATGGATAGTTTTTGGATTCACCATTTTGTTTCTTCTTCTCGATAGCGTAGTGTTGAAAATTAAGCATTGACAATCAAGACTCCTCAACAAGTAATGAAAGTTGTTTGCAGCATTGTGCAAACGTTTGGGGAGCTGAGTTTGAGTGATGCCACTGGCTCTAGCACTGGCGAGAAGGCGAAGGACGTGTATTAGGGCATCTTGGAGAGACTGGGAATCGTAAAGGCCTACAAAGTTGTCGGCAAGGGTATGCTGAGGAAATTGTTGTGGTTCAAATCGGAGAGTCGGAATGATGAGGAGGTTTGTCCAAATGGATCTTTTGAGTGTAGGAGAAAGATGGAGATAGGAGGATGAAAGAGAGGGTGAGGCTTCAAGCTTGGCCCATAACACAAAACAACTCTCACAAACACAAAAACCAGCACACAACATGCATTAGTCTCAAAACTCAAAAGAAATGAAAAAGTTGAGACCTTCTGAAGTAAAATTTAAAAACACCAAACAGAGCATTAAGCGCACCACTGACCACGCAGAAGAGACTGAGAGGGCGACACGTCAAGCCCTCAACAGAGGCCGGTTTCGGTGAAGGCACCGTCGGTGAGGGTCCGATGACATTGGTTAGAATTTTACCTTGACAAGGACAAAACTTTATTTTTATATATTAAAAGTAAAGTTTATAACAAAGAAATGTTTTTTTAATATATAAATTATAATTGTAATTAATAATAATTAAACATTTTAACTATAATATAAATTATATTTATAATTAAGACTTAAATATATTTTTAGTCATTTATATTTGAGTAATTATTTTTCTAGTACTTTAAAAAAATTATGTTCATTAGTCTCTCAAATTTTTTTAAAATTATTTTCACTATCATTCATTCATTTTCTTTTGTATTAATCATGTTACAATTCATGATATTTTACATAATTAGAAATATTTTTTAATCTATTTTTTTAAAATGATTTTTGACAATTTAAAATGTAAAAATATACAATAATTTCACTGTTTTTATTTTTCTTCTTTAAAATTGTCATAATATAAAAAAAATATTATCTTCAAACCATACGAGTAAATTATTTTGACGGTTTAAA
>PYAF01003184.1:1083331-1136454 GCA_007407185.1 Glycine tomentella
AAATTTAATAAATATTGAAGGAAAAAAGAGAATAAATATAAAAAAATTAAAAACTAATGTTTTAAAAAGAGTTTAACGTTTATGTATTAACGATGTAAAACAATTTTATATTATCATTTAATTATATATTATTATTTGAATTACTTTAAGATAATTATTTTAAAAGTCAATAAATTCATCATATATGAATGAAAACATTAATAGCTTATTGACTTGTCAAACAAAAATGTTACTTTAATTAAAGTCTCAAAAAACGTAAGAGACTACTAAAAAACTCATTTATCAATCAATCAAACAAGATTTTCAGCTAATAAAATAAGTTAAAAGCTAGTTGAAATGTTTTGTCAAACATATTTTAAGTTGCAAAATTTAGGAACTAATTTTTTATTAATTGTCAAGACTAATTTGTCATATTTTTTGCATATTTAGAGACTAAATTTGAGTATTTCACCTTTTAGAAAATAATTTATTAATGTCTCAAACTTTCATAAATAAATTTGATTATTTATCCTAACATATAATAATAATAATAATAATAATAATAATAATATATCAACATCATCATAAGAAAATTTTTAATTCAAATTAGTTAAGGTAGTGATAGATGAACTAATAATATATACCAAGAGATTAAAAAAATGATAAAAACAAAAAAGAGAAAAAGGAGGGGGAGATAAAGATAATAATAAAATTGAGATAGAGAGTGAGGAAGAATTAGAGAACCAATCACCAATGTCTAATCTCTTTTCCTCTATTTTGCTTATTATTTTTGCTTAATAATAGCATTTGTACCAAACTTATTTCTCTCTAAAAAACCACCAAAAACTGCAAAATAACGAGCCAATCGAATGTGATGTTTTTTCTTCAAATTTCTCTTTTCTTTATTTTTCCAATTTTTAACCAGAGAATCATTTGAGTTATCTAATGCTTCATTTCGTTGTAACATATAACATTCCTTTATATGGAAAACATGTTATGTAATTAAGCTAGAAAATTTTAGAAAAATGTTTTCAATTTTTTTATTCATAAAATTGTATTATATACATTCAGTAATTAAGGTAATTTGAACATGTATATCTTCTAATTTAAAATAGTTAAAATTAATTATTATCAACACATGTATATGTTTTAATTAAGGTAATTAAGGTTATTTTGAAATAAAAAAAATCTTTAATATAATAAAATTAAATATGTCTAAGAGAAAAATCCTATCTAATTGATCGGAAAAAATTTAGATTTTTTTCTATTTTTTAATCATAAAATTATAAAAATATAGTAACTAAGATAATTAGAACGAGTATAATTTTTTATTTAAAATAATTAAACTAATTATTATCAATACATGTATATGTTTCTAATTAAGGTAATTAAATTTATTTTACGATCTTTGTTTTTATCTTTATATTAATAAAAGAAAATAAGTCTTGGACTGAAAATTGAGCACAATTTGTTTTTCACAGTAAATATTATCCCAAAACATGATGATTCAAGGATGATACAAGCAATCATTGCAACATTAACATGGGTAAAGAATTTGTTGATTAAGGAAGTTTGACAAATATATTATACAATTTGTTATTCATTGAAATTGTATGAAAGTGACTTGATTGGATTTACAAGTGACCAAATTTAACCAATATGGTATTTGGAAACATTCTTCATCATAGGTGACTAAGTGGAGAAGAAGATAATATCGGTAAAGATTTGGTGGTTAATGTGTTGAAAACATTCCTAACCAACCCATGCTTGATATGTTGAGGACAATGGTGTCTATTAGGCATTTGGTGATGAAATTTCCAAGAAAAAGATCATAGGTGTTACCAATGAAAGGAAATCAACAAGTGGCCAGGCGTTTTGAGGATTGTTAAGGAGGATGGCCAAAGGAGTAAGTTTAAATGAATGTGATTTAGCGTAACCTAGTTTCTTTTTTAACAGACTTAGGTCTAAGAGTTGTTGTAGACAATGAAAATGGTTCATAAATGTTGCAATCATTAGGTGAATTTTAACATTTCAAGTCAGACAAACATAAGAAAATATTACAAAGGTAGGGATTGAGCTAGATTAAAGGTTAGAGAAGAAATTAAAAAACCTACTAGTTAGAAAATGAAGATTTGTTTGCATGGACGACTTATATGCCAACTATTGACTTGGAGTTTTGCTACCATAAACTTTCAATTGATCTAAGTTTAAAGTTGGTGGCACCAAAGTAAAGGCACATAGGGATTGAACACCTAAAGGGAGCACAAGAATAAATTGATGAAATGTTGAAGGTTGGATTTATTAGGAAAATCCAATATACTACTTAGCTTAGGGTGAAAAAGTTTAAAGAAAAATGGAAAATGTGTACCGACTATATTAATATTAGCAAAGTTTGCCCTATAAATTATTTTCCTTTGCCCAAATTTGATAGATTGGTGGATATTTTATTCAATTACAAGATATTAATGTGGTCAAAGTCTACATAGATTATACTATTGTAAAATCATTGGATAAAAATTTAGAATAAATTACATGGACTCCATGAGGTTTTTACTTATTACACTTGATGTCCTCCTTTTTATAACCCTACAAAAAAATCTTAATTTATTTTCTCATATAACATCTGGCACCCCTCCCCTCCACTTGCGCAATGTATTTTATGCGAATTGTGCTTGATATTTTCTACTTTTTTTGTGTTTTTGCTACCAAGAAACATCATTAACTAATGATATAACAACAATGTTAATAATCCATTGACTTGTCACGACATCCAGAGAGAAAATAAATAGAGTAGATGAAGTTGTTTAGTTATCTAAAAAATGTTCAAAAAATAAAATAAAATATTCAAGTTTTTATTGGTTTTGATTTTTTGGATCAATTTATCCTTTTAATTGAATGGGATCTGAACATCCCAAGATTAAATAAATAGAAAAATAATTATTAAAACCAAGTGTAAGTTGTTAGTGTCATTGGTGGCTTTTTAAATGTTAAAATTTTATAAAAAAAAAAGTTAAAACGTGTTTTAAGTTTTTCAATTTTAAATTAGGTCTTAGTCTTTATTATATTTAAAAAATAAAATTTTTGGGAATTATATCTTTTATAATTGGTAGCTTTCATGCTTTTTTTCTTCTTTTTATAGAACTTTTAAAATATAGAGGCTAAGACTAATTTTAACAAAAATAAAATAAAATTAGAGGGGCTAAGAAATATTTTACCTTAAAAAATTATAAAATTTAGAGCGCATATATATTCAATATTTTTAAATAAGAATTTATTATAAATTTGACTTTAATGAAACAAGATTATAAAAAAGTTTATTTTAATAGTTTTCTGCATAAATTTTTTAAAATAAGTTGAAAAAAATTACTCCCACTAAAAAACTATTTTCATAAATAAATAAATAAATGTAATATAAAGCAGCCTTGCACAGGTGTTTTATATTTATGCGGTTTGAAGTTTAATGGATGAGGTCTTAAATTTGGACCAAGAGAAGAGAAACCGTGGATAAAATAAAGTGAGGAAGAAGAAGTGACAAAAGAGGTACCATTTGGAATGGCTTCTCTGCTCCTCCCTCCAACTGCTACTTCTTCCACACTTAAACACAACAACCAAATCCTGAAACTGAAACCAAACAATAATGCTCATGCTACATGTAACGTCTTCTTATCAAACTCAAACCACTACCGTTTCAACTCTGCAAAGTGCCATGCATTGTTCGATGACGTGGCCAAAGGGTTGTTGGAGAGCAGCACTGTCGGGGTGGACCAGTTCCAGAGAGTGACAGAAGGCTTATCCGACATGCAGAGGTGGGTGTTCCTCGTCTCTGGTGGGTTGACGTGGATTTACCTGACTGCAAGACCAGGTGTTCTTGTCGGTGCCATTGATGCGTACCTTTTGGCACCTCTTCAACTGGGTTTGGACAACTTGTCTGGAAGGAGGAACTTGAAGAGGAGTGACTTTGTGGTTGGAGACAAGCTCGGTGAAGGGTCCTTTGGTGTTGTCTATTCGGGTGTTTTGCTTCCAAAGAATGTGGATGTGGATGTGCTGCAGAAGAGGGGGAGAGCCAAGACAACTCGGCTGGAAGCCAAGTCTAAGGATAAAGTCATTCTTAAAAAGGTATTTGTTGTTCTTTGCTTTGGTGGATGGATGTTTTTTTTGTTATCTGTGGGAATGGAAGTCAGTGTCACACACATTGCTTAACCAACTGAGCTAGACCCCTTGACAGATACAAGAATGTTTGATCATTAGGATTCCTGATCCATTCTGTCTTTTTTTTTTCTTTTCTAAATTCTTGTTTTCATGATCAAGAGAAGAAAGATGTGTAAATGAACAAATATTTTAAATTGAAGTAGGTCGGTAAATTGCATAGTACCTGAGTTGCTGAATTACCATTTTCTGTTTTTGGATTAAAAAACATGCATTTTGCATAATCTGACAATGGAATGTGCAGGTTAAGGTTGGAATCCAAGGGGCTGAGGAGTTTGGTGATTATGAGGAGTGGTTCAATTACAGGCTATCTAGGGCAGCACCCGAAACATGTGCTGACTTCCTTGGAACTTTTGTAGCTGATCAAACTAATTCACAGTTTACAAACGGTGGAAAATGGCTTGTTTGGAAGTTTGAGGTGCTCTAGCTTGTATATCTGTTGCATAATCGATAAATATGCACTATTTAACTGTCAGGAGTTTTATAAATATTTTGTTCGGGTGGTGCTAAATGCCATCTTGAAAATATAAATTGAATTTGTCATCTTAGTCTAGTTTATTCCTTCATTAACTTAAATTAATTCGAGGGTTGCCCGCGTCGCAGGGAGATCGTACTCTTGCTGATTACATGAAAGATCGCAACTTTCCTTCAAATTTGGAATCAGTGATGTTTGGACGTGTCTTGCAAGGTGTGGACTCTTCGAAACGAAATGCATTGATCATCAAACAAATAATGCGCCAGATCATTACGTCTCTTAGGAAAATTCACGATACAGGCATTGTTCACAGGGATGTAAAGCCAGCCAACTTAGTGGTTACTAAACGAGGGCAGATTAAACTCATTGATTTTGGTGCAGCAACAGACCTGAGGATTGGAAAGAATTACGTTCCAAATCGTACCCTTTTGGATCCTGACTACTGTCCCCCAGAATTATATGTACTTCCAGAAGAAACACCAAGTCCACCACCAGAACCAATTGCTGCTTTCCTTTCACCAGTTCTGTGGCAGGTTGTGCTACTTATATTCTATTTATGCACTCAAAATTTGGTTCTTCTGTAGTAATATTAGTTTTAATGAAAAATATAATACTGGGGAGTGGGGATCAACAATTTTATCAAATCGGTTAAAGCAGCATACTGGCCACAAAGAATAGAATTGTTCTGTAAATTAAAATTAAGAGCTCCTAGTTAAGATGTAAATGTAGGAACATTAACTAAAAGATTGGTTAATATGTGAATCACATACTGCTGAATTAACTATCCTCTTGTTTGTTTCACATATACACCTATTTTGCTCAGGAAGTGCTAAAGTGGAGTTATGTGATTACTGTTGCAGTTAAACAGCCCTGATTTGTTTGATATGTATTCAGCTGGGATTGTACTCGTGCAAATGGCAATACCAAGCTTAAGGTCTCCTGCTGCTTTGAAGAATTTCAACTTGGAACTAAAAACCTGTGGATATGATTTGAAAAAATGGAGGGACTACACTCGCCTCCGGCCTGACTTGCAAATTCTAGATAGTGAATCCGGTAGAGGGTGGGACTTAGCAACAAAGCTTGTATCTGAAAGAGGTTCCCTAAGAAGAGGACGCTTATCTGCTGCTGCTGCTCTGCGACATCCTTATTTTATTCTGGGTGGTGATCAAGCAGCTGCAGTCCTTTCAAAATTAAACTTGAACAGAAAGTGAGCTGCTTAGCAATGTGAGTATATCGTTCCATTTACTGGTTTTTTATTTTTTATTTTTAATCCCTGGTTATCTGTCAAATTTATATAGTCAAGCTTGAGCAGATAATTTTTATTGTTTCCTCTTGCTTCTGCCCATTTTGGCATCTGCAAATGTGTATAGACTATAGAGTTATCTACTGTTTCCTTGACAAAAAACTAAGAAAGATGATTTAGAATGAATGTGAAACTGTGCTTTCTATTTGACTTTATTAAACTGGATGAAAGAAAATCACTAGTGTGAACCTCTTGCAATCTGTGCACTCTCTTTTGCATCATAAGGTGATTTAAAAATTGCTAGTTAACCCAAAAGGCAATCTCTCATTGTAAAAACAACAGGTTTCTTTAGGTCCTGGGTTACTGATAATATGTCAGGATGGTTTACCCATTTCTTTTTTTGTTCTTTTGTTGTGTAAGAACTATGAATCATATCACTTTTTATTGAAGCCCTCTGAGGCAATATTATTTCAACATTTATTTCCACCAGGAGGAGCACATTTGAATTCAAAGGTGTCCAACGACAAGCCTACTTGTGAATTGACGACCATCACTTATAAGATTTTGTTCCATTTTTTGTGTTTGGCTTTTCCTCCCCAAGCTTAAATCAGGAAAAGGTTTTCTACTCCATTACAGGCACACAATAAGCCTGGGGACATCAAAGCTTACAGAAAGAAAAATTATTGCTGCAGTATACATTTATAATCGTCGTGTAACCTATATGACTACAATCTCAAGCAGGAGCACATAATGGTTGTAAGAGATTAATCAGTTGTCTCCTATGGTTTCTTTATACAAAAGGTGAATGCTTGAAGATTGGCGGGACCGCACTTGTAATACCTAAACTTCGAGTTCTATGCCTTGAAACAGGACATACGGCTAAGTAGAGCTGCATTCTATCGACACTTACTAGACGAAACTTACATACTTACATCCAAGATGAGATTATATATTCAGTTTCATATAGCTCTGTCATTTGATTAGTATTCTTGTACGAAATTGTGTTTCTTGTGGCCTTCAAAGATTTGTCATCGATATAATAAAACAGTAGTTCTTCACACCAAAATTACTAGCTTATTTTACAAAATGCCACACATATGTCGGAACATATAAAGTAAACTATTGGCATCAATACAAACAGAATGGTACGGTGAATCCCATATTTATCTCATCTTCATTTTTCTATGTATTATCGTTTTCAAAATGAAGCTAATACTCTTGCATCCACCACGGACATGCTTTTTTTCATAGCACTAGTTGGCAACTTTCCACATACGTATTACAGTTCGTCATGATAGAGTACTTTTTCCAACACATTTCTTTTCTTACAACCCCAACGGCATTTCTTAGAACACAGGGAATTGAAGAGGGCTAGCCTTGTGGATTGAAGGGATATAATGCTTGACGTGGAAGGTGACTTTGAGAGAACAATTGCATAGCCATCATCCATGTAATCCATTCCGTCAGGAAAGAGCTGCCACACAAGGCTTCCAGCCCCACTACCTCCTTTCTTTGTAGAGTTCAGGATGGTCTTGTACACAGTGTTTATAAGGTTGTCTCTATATGTTGAATTGTAGCCAGGAGCTTTTGCAGACACACCAAACTCAGCAAAAACAACGGGCATTCCAAGATACTTTTCAGCATCCTCTATGTGGGCTTCCATCCAAGACTTTATAAATGGGAGATGGGAATCTGCAACTGATTGTGAAATCCTTTGACAAGGTAATTAATTCATAGTTAGAACTATCATACTCATGTCTAAAGGTGTGGATTTCAGATAGTTAGATGAATGGTAAAAGCAAAAATGAAGCACTTATGACATAATACATTAATATAGTTTAGAATGGAGTTTACTTGTATTCACTTGCGTGTGAATATGATTATAAGATGAATCTTAGAGGTTTGCAGAAGTTCAGTTTTGTGATACTAAACATAATTCAGTAAAATTTACCAATGAATAAACTCACCAAGAGTCTGGATATATGTGAACAGAAGCGAAGTCAACACCTAGAACCTGGTGGTTCCTGATAAAATCAGTTCCAACCTCATGAGCATATGAATTTGGGTTGAACTGATATTTCTGAGGTGTTGAGGGGCCATAAAATCCTTCTAGTCCAATCTCCACTAGGTGTTTCGGATCAATGCTCTTCACATAGAATGCCATTTCTTTTATCCAATCCTAGAATGTATTCAGTTGAGCACAAAATGTGATATCATGGAGGGAACTGATTAGTTGAATGCAATTATTATATGACATGACAGACATATTGGTTGAATGCAATGATCCTATGATTAATTATATGGTGTTTCTTTTAAAACATAGGTCCACATGACTCTTTTTTTTCTTTAATGGAAAGCCAAAGTTCTGGAGGGGCAATTGGGCAAACCTGTAACACATCACCTGAGGAGTCTGAGGTGCATCGAGGCTCATTCATCAGTTCCCAAGCAAAAATTGTTGGATCTTCCTTGTAAGTGATATTTGTGAATGTATTAACTCTATTGAGCACCGTCTACACAGTGAAAAATGGTACCAGATCCAGTTAGTAAAAAGGAATAAACAAGGAAAGAGACCAGAACCACATGTATTCATTATTAGGTTAGTTGAGCATTGCAGCATCACATAAAAAAAATAAAAAGCAACAAAAGATGATTTTTGTTCTGTTGGATTGTAAGGAACTACTTGCCTTAACATGAGCCTTGTAGTAGCTTCTGAGAGTTGGATGTGAAAAGAAGTCATCATCAGAGGTCAAGTTAAGGCCAGCTGCATTGCCCCACTTCACATACTGTGGTTTGCCACCATAAGCCTCCCAGTTGTTAACCAGTGATAATATGAGCCTGATTTTGTATTTCCTTGCTTCACTTACCACAAAGTCCAAGGCCTACGGTTCCAACAATAAAATAGAACTACATGAGGATTGCTATTTAGCTGCACATCATAACTAAAAATTTGACAGTATAATCATTCAAACATCAATAACCACTAACCACAAAATACAATGGTGAAGAAAGATTCATTATACTAGAGAATTCAAAATCATAATACTGTTTTTAGTAATATATAAAAAGTACTGAAAATAACAAGTATCTCCCGTCTCTAAATATAATAAGACTTTTTTTTTTCAAATTTGTTTGACTAATTTTATAAAACTCTTTTTAAGTTGTCTTTTGTATTAATTATTTTTTTACCAAAATATCATTAATCATTTTACACAGTAAATGTTATGAATTAAGAAGATAAATGCATTCTCTCTCTTTTATAAGGATTGGAGAATAAAACTAGTATTAATTAGGTGGAGCGTAATTAAGTGGGAAAAAATATGACAGTCTCAATAATTGTAAGGATAACTAAATTAATTAATTTTCTTAAATGATGTGAGTAAGTTAAAAAAGTTTGAAAGAAACACCGACCTTGAATATGTCTTCATCATAAACTGATGGAGATTTCTGAAGAGCACGCCATTGGCCATCATTGAAGGCCCAAGTCCTACAAACTGACATACCCACAGAGGATGCATGTTTGAACACCTCAGTGACCTTCCCTCTTGTGGACTCATCCGCAGCAAATACCATCAACCAGTATGTGTTGAATCCATTAACATAGAAAGGTTGGTCGTTTACCACAAATTGGTTTCCTTTCGTTTGCACCATCTGCCATTCATTTTCTTCCATGTCTCCCAATTCACTTCTTAAACCCCCCCCCCCCCCCCCCCCCCAAAAAAAAATAAACAAATAAATAACAGAACATAATTAAGTGTTCAAGTTAGAATTCACATTCGTGTGGGTTTTAGAAAATGAAAAATTAACAAGAGGGGAGGTTTTAATACATACCCATAACTGAAGATAGAATCTGCTATATCAATGCTCTTCCAATCTTCATATTCACTGACATCAAATGCAGTTGAGCTTAGACTTTTAGTAAGAGTCAGAAAAAGAACCAAGGAAATAATAGTACGTAATCCAAATCTATTGTGTGTTTCCATAGAGTTGGTTAACCCTAGCCACGATGTCTTATGGTGTTTTGGACCACATTATATAACTGTTCATCTTAATTTTCTTACATAGAAGTGAATCAAAGACAGAAGAGTGGTGTGTAAGTTGAGATCATGTCACTACTCTAGCTTTAAAGCGAAGAATTGTTATTATTCTATTATATTCCCTTCCATTTCTTAGCCATGGATAGGCAAGTGGGGTAGGAGTAAAGTAGCAAAAATGTGTCCCCTAACTCCTAAGGTACGCTCAAATCAAGTGGGTTCCACAAACCAGAACTTGAGATACAGGGAGGTTTAGTAGGATTTGAAGAAACTAGCAGTTATAGTAACACATAATTTGAAGATCATTACACATAAATAAACAAACTCTCAGAATTTGGGCTTAGGATCTAATTCAATCCGACAAAAACCAACTTGTTTGCCGAGGATTGTAAAAAATTTATAAGCACAACTTAGGCCACCTTATCTCTAGTTGATATAGGATCCCATTTCCCTAAGAGTCAATGTCCTGACGGCTGCACACAATAACAACGCTGCACTTAGTCTCTTTGATTACCCCCTTTGTAAATAGCCCTATTTCTTTGATAGATTGCAACTAAGATGAGTTAGGAGTGATTGCAATTAAGGTGATTTCCCAACACAAACATGGCATAAATATAACGTCATCAAGTTTATTGTTATTCTATCATCACTTTCTAAAATAACGTCTTCACAATCAATTTTTCTATCATCTATGATGAAAAGAAATTTTCCAAAGGAGAAATATACCTGTTTGTGTGTGCTGTGTCCATGTAGCTCTCTTCTTTTCTAAAACCTTGGTGGAGGAGTTTGATCCCTAGTTGGGGAGAAAATTAGCAAATGAAGAAGGGTGGATCGGTTGGAATTGGCACTCTTTGCGTATGATGTTTTGTGAAAATGCTAAGATACATCAATGCCTTCCTTCCAAAGTCAAACCGCCATCTTTTTGGAACTATTTGTGGTGCTTGAGCTAGCTATATACTTGTCCTTGTTCCCAAGCGTATATTTATGTTCTTACTGTTCATTAAGTCCTTCATTTCTTTTACTATAAGATTTGTTCTTGCAGCATTTTGATTTACAAGATTAGAATTAATCTTTCCATTTGGTTAGGAACAAGATCCAGCTTGGCTTGATATCAAATTTCTATATTTCCATTTATAGACAAAGTCAAGTTAATTAATTTGATCCAAGAAGGTTTAGTAACTTGTTTCAGACAAGAAGAAACAGCATTACCAATTTGCATATATTTCAGAGCAAGATTTATTGCTATGTTTGTTCATTGGTGAAGGAGAATTAATATGAATGAAAAGTAGTTACAATGTAAATTTCGCTAGTTATTATACATGACTTAAATATATTTAAATACTTCAATGAAGACATGCACTTGATAAACAGCAATGGTGGTTAATTATATGATACGTGGCGGCCATCAAGGGAAGTTGAAGTAGCCGCTACTGGGTCATTCTCTGACCCAACATCAATATAAAAAGACGCGCGTTTTGAAATTAACAATACATGGACTTATGGCTATTCATCCTTAATTTGTCAAATTATAGGAAGTTATGCTAACCTTACATGATGTTGGCCAACGTACCCTTGATGATTACAGAGGGATAGGAATTCTTTTATGAGTAAAACTCTATTTTAAGTAAGTTAAATTTCTTTGCATTGTGATTATAATTTTTTTTTACTGTATAAACTAATCAAAAATCAGAAAAAATGTAAAGGTAAAATATGTATTTTATCTCTCTAAAATTTTTCAAATTAGTTTTAGTCTTCCAAAATATTGTCTTATTTTTGTTCCTCTAAATTGAAAATATTTCACTTTTAATTCTCAAAGTGTATTTTTTGGTGATTATAAATGTTACTAAATATTAATTATAATCACTTTGAGGATCAAAGATTGAGCATTTTTAAATTAAAAGGATGAAAATAAGAGAAAGTTTTTTTGGAAGATTAAAACCAAATTTGAAATTTTATAAAGGGACTAAAATATTTTATCCTTATTATTATTATTATTATTATTATTATTATTATTATTATTATTATTATGAAATTGAATGATGTATTTTATTTTATTTTATCTTAAATACTTAGTCCTAATAATATTTAGTTCATTTTGTATTAGTTAGTTGGAAAAATATTTGATAGAGACCAACCGTAACAGCAAATGTTGAACATATTTTAGGGACAAAAATGAAAAATATAAATATACTACAAGAACTAAAATAAAATAATAAGAGTAAAAAATATATTTTTATTTTATTATAGACTCAATACAAAGAAAAAATTATTAGAAATCTAAAATAAAAAATTAATTTATCAGAAATCTAAAACATATTTAAACCTAAAATATATAATCAAACTTCATCAATTTGTATAAAACAGAAAGTTTAAGTATATGCAATAAAAAAAGGATTAAGTATAATTAAGATTTGTATAAAAAATTAGTCTCTTAACTAATCTAATAAACCGAAATTTGGGAAAACATCCCTGTATTCCACTAGGAAACCAAAAACGGTAGTTATAAGAAAAACATTTATATGTACAATACATGCATTGCAGGTACACAACCCACACATAAATATATATAGGTATGACATGATTAAATTATTTACAGAAATAAACATGAGAAGTAAAGAATGAGGAAAAAACAATCCATTGTATAAGTTTATTGATTCAATATATTAAGAATAAAAAACAATATGTTTAGTCGTAAACATGCAGCTAAAAGGAATTTGGTGTATTGAAGCTTGTTGAAGGCATGCATATTATATTAAATATATTGTTCTGCTGCTCCCAAGGCATCGCCATAGTGGATCGGAGGAGGAGGCTTTTGCGACCGATGGCGTATCATAATCGGTTTAAAAGGTACCCGACAAATAAAATAAAATAAAATAAAAACTCATTTCATGACCACAATTAATACGAGTTGGAAAATAATTAAAACAAACTAAACAACTATAATTTGGTTCTCTTAATTCCAAATACTCTTGTTTCTCCATTATCTTTTTCAATGATTAAAATTTAATTTTTTGTTTATAAAGATATATCATTTATTCAAAAAAGTTTATCTTGAAATATTTAATTTTAGAAACTAATTAATGGAAGGTAGAAACAACATTATCTACTGGCTAGTCCGTTTTTGAAAAAGAACTGTACAATTAGATAGGAGGATTCGTGAAGTGTGTATACATATATATAACAGCTAGCTGAGGCAATAGCTGATAGAGTGATCGAAAATGGAGAGTAAGAAAAATGTTGGTGGTTGTCGTGGTGACACTAATCATGTTTAACAATGGTGAGAGTGAGAGCCAACAAATGAGAAATCTTGTTGCCAATGGCCTTGGTGCCACTCCTCCAATGGGGTATGTATCACACATCTACCTTTTATCTATCTAAATTATTCAACTAGAATTGTCACATCATATAACATTTTTTTCTTTTGTACAATAAATCCCATTTGATTCACGCATAAAAAACATTTAGGATATCATTATCGATCATTCATCTCCATTCCCTTTCTACAGGTGGAATAGCTGGAATCATTTTCACTTAAAAATAAACGAATCAATCATCCGAGAAACAGGTATCTCACGATTTATACATTTATGTGACATGTACACGTATAAACATTTTTGGATGTGTTTGTTTTATCATTTCAATTCGTTGGCATGCATTTCGAGGTACCGTTTTGTGAGAAGCTCGGAAAAGGTATGAGCAATCTTGAGATATTCAAAATTTCCGAGGTACAAGTAGCAAATCCATGGGGTACAGGAAGCAACTGCCCTAAGATATAAGAGTTTCAATCCTTCCATCTGTTTGCTTCTCCCGTTTTGACCCGTCATTTCTCTATATCACTCTCATCATCTCTTCTCTGTTTTTTATTTTTTTTTTTTTTTTGCAACCAAACACTTTCCATTTCTATTTTATTTCTCTCCTATTTTTACTCATCCATTTTATTTCATCTATCCTATTTATTTCCTCTCTAGAGTTACTTAAAAGAGAAAATATGATGTGGTATTATAGAGAAGTGTGAACTGTGAAATATTATTAAAAATAATAAAAAAAATAGTGGGTTTCTCCATTCTTTATAGATGCTCTAATAGCTAAGAAGATCAATTTATTTGTTACGATGGAATAAAATAACTAAAGAAAGGATGTTAATTTCTAAAATTATAGTTTAGTATAAGGCTCCAATGTTGCACTATAGTATAAGAGTTTTAATTCAGTTCTTAATTAGAATTGTAATAAAACGTAGCATGCGTCGATTGTAATATAAATTTAATATTTATTTTTATGCACATGGCCCTTTATATTCTTTGTTTTATCCAAGTCACTAATTGTAATATTAAAAAAAAAAAAAAAAACACATAATCTGCGTAAAGCACAAGTGTATATCTCGTATATTCAAGATTACAGTCTAATTGAAAAAAAACTTCTTATGGTTTTACAGCTGATGCCCTTGTTTCTACGGGTCTATCCAAGATTGGATACATTTATGTTAACATAGTTACATGAGAAAACAACTTTATTTGCTTGTTTTTTTCTTTCATTGTTTCTAGTTTTATTCTTATTTTTTTCACTTCCCTTTACTTTGCAAAATGACATAAGAACTGCAATTAACCTTGATAGTTGATCCATGATTCTTCGCAGATGATGGCTGGGGTGAAATGACCCAGGATGTCGATATATGAATTGTAATTGTTATTAGATGTTTTGTTTCTATTTCTCTTGAAATCAAATTAAAATGATTTCATTGAATTAATAAAGTATTTGATCCAAAATATATATACATGACAGGGTAATTTGGTAGCTCATAAAACAAAATTTCCTTCTGGCATCAAAGCTCTTGCAGATTATGTTGATGGGAAGGGTCTTAAGCTTGGCATTTTTTCAGCTGCAGGGTACAAGATTTAACCAAAGCATATTATGTTTCTCAACTCTTTAAATTTTAGCTCTATGTATATATGGTTGGGGTAATTTTGCAGGAATTTTACTTGTGCAAATGTGATGCCTGGTTCACTTGGTTATGAAGAGCAAGATGCCAAGACTTTCGCATCATGGGTATATAACACTGCTTCTTTATTAAATTTGATTATTCCTTTTGTTTGACTCAAACATATTAGTTGCTATTAAACAAAGGTTATTATCATCATTATTTTATTTTTCTTAGGGTGTTGATTATCTTAAGTATGACAATTGTAACAATGATGGAATAAAGCCTATTGATAGGTAGTAAAAATAGTTATATTTTCACAACAGTGATATAGTTATTTTTCAATTTTATTTTCATACCTAAAACTGAAAAAATATTGTTTTTTTTTTAATGTATAGATACCCTATTATGACTAGATCTTTGATGAAGGCAGGCCGTCCAATCTACTTCTCACTATGTGAATGGTAGTTTCTGTTTTGTTTTTAGAATGTTTTAGAAATTGTTTTCAAATTTTGCACTCAATTTTTCCCTCTAATTATACATTGCTTTGTTAATAAGGGGAGACATGCAGCCTGCATTATGGGGTTATCAAGTGGGAAATAGCTGGAGAACTACAGATGACATTAGGGATAACTGGGATAAGTAAAATTGTATTAAAGTTGGGTTTACACTTTGTAGTTGTACAAACTATATATGTATCTTTTATTCTGTTTGGCATTATGCTTTCAAAAGCAGATATGAATGAAGTTTATGCTGATTATGCAAGACCTGGTGGTTGGAATGGTGAATTTCACTATACTTTCTTTATTTTGTCTAGATGATAATGACTAGTGAGAGTATTTTTTGTTTTTTGTTTATGTTCATCTCTCTCTGCCATTCTAAACATTTAAATCGATAGATCCAGACATGCTCCAGATAGGAAATGGAAGGATGAACAAAAATGAATTTGTTCACTTCAGTTTATGGGCCATTTCCAAGGTACTATACTACCCTTCGCAAACATGCCAATGTTCTTCTATGTATATAATTTTTATAAAAGCATAATATACTTTAGTGTTAAACTGTCGTTCATCTACAAATTATCATAAATAATAAGTTTGTTGATTTTATGCACTTTCACAATCATCCAATTACAACTCATTATATATATTAAGTTTACTAATTTTTAAAATATTTATTTTAAAGTAATTTAAATAATAATTTATGATTGAATAGTAATTTAAAACTGTGTTATTCTATCATTATATAAACATTAAACTTTTTTTATAATAATTATTTTAAAAATTATACCTACATTGATTTGTGTCTGATTGATTGATAGAATAATGATTTTAAGTATAAAACTTAAATTCTATACTTTATACATTCCGTTTTTCATGCAAAGAGTTACTGCAGGCCCCTCTTATTATCGGGTGTGATGTTAGAAATATGATTGAAGACACTAAAGAGATACTATCAAATACGGAGGTTATTGCAGTTCACCAAGCTGATGAGAAGCTTAACATGTGTCTTCATGTATAATTATCTGTTGTGCATTAAGTTAAGGGCCTTTAATGTGGTTTTTAATATCTTCTTGTTCCAATTTTAGATCCACTTGGTAAACAAGGTAAAAAGGTTAGGATGGAAACCGCTCTCAAGGTAAATTGTTCTTGCTATATATTATCTTTGATTCTTATTATAAGAAAGAAGTTATAGTGTATTTTATTTTGAATGTAGTTGAATAAGAAAGAAAAGAAATAATAATTGAAATGTGTTTTCTTTTTCCATCAGGTTTGGGCAGGTCCTCTTTCAGAATACAGGGTGGCTGTTGTTTTACTCAATAAATGCTCTGATCGTCGTGCGTCCATTACTGCTCTGTGGGAAGATATTGGCCTTGATCCTTCAACTGTTGTTGAAGCAAGAGACCTTTGGGAGGTAAAATAATAATTTAGTGAGAAATTCTATGGTATTTTCAGAAGATATTGGCCTTTTCTTTCATTACACTTTATTGGACAATGATGCTGTAACATATCTTCTTTTCAATGTATGCAGCACAAGACATTGGAAAGACAATTCATTGGTAAATTGACTGACACTGTTGAACCACATTCTTGGAAAATGTATGTGTTAAAGCCAATAGCTTGAGTTTCAAAAAGATGTTTGGATTGTAACTTTGGGAGCCATTGCACTAGCACATTTTTCATTTGCTCATGAACTTTTCTTTTACTAGTATCTCGTGAATTAACATTCTTCTCATGTTTCTACTCATGGACATATTCTACTGTAGTTTGTTTAATTTAAACAAGGTTGCATTATCTACTTTAGTTAGTTTGTTATTAATGATGTTGGATTTGTGCTAATTTGTTGTGTTGGTGCAATATCAACAAAAATTGAAAAATTCTATTTAATTTGAAAATTTGTACAAATATTGTATTGAAATAAATATTAATAATTAGGATAAATTGTGAGATCTATTATAAAAAAAAAAACTTTTAAGAGCTGATAAGTCAGAGGAATTAGTTTAATTGTTTTAAGTAATAAAAATGATCTTGTAAGTTGTGAAACTTTATAAAATTTCTTTTGGCAACTCGAGAGAGTTACTCTCCATTAGAATTGTTCTTAGTGTTTGAGTCTTAAGTGCAGACATTCAGTTCATTTGATAACTAAAGTATTTTAAAGAAAATGAAATTAAATGGATTGCTGAATGAAATGGTAGAGAATATAAGAAAGGAAGATAAAATGCTTACGAGACGAGATATGTTTGCTGACCCACCGAAATATTACAGCCCAAGCTTCAAAGTTTTAAGATTATAAATAGATAGATTGCAATTAAAATTAAACTTCATTATTCATCCCGTATAGATAGATACTTGTCTGACAATGAAGTTCAACATCTTAATATTAGTAGCATGTCCATCAAACTTGCAATACATGTTGATTTTCCTGTAGTTCTTCGTCGTAACTTAGATACAGTACGACTAAGAATTGCTAGGATTATTGATTGATGGTGGAAAAGGCAATAAACATGACAAGTGCACTAGGGAGCTCAGTCTTTTAGATGTGGCCAAGAGACATGATTAAATGGAAGTTTGTTTCTTTTGATAGTGTATATCAGACTGATTACAAGAGACATGGCATGGGATTCACATGTAACGCGAGCATGATGAAACTTTTTTCGAGGCCGAAAATATTAAATTAGACAACTTGGATAGATTCTTTTCTACTATATTGATTTGAGGAACTAACAAGAAAATTAAGCACTACAAGAGAATAGTGATACGTATTGAAAACTCAACTTACTTTTGGAGCAAGAGATATACTCATGGGATGCTTCTCGCAACACAACATACTTTCAGCATCTGTTCCCAATGGTAACCCAATCGAGCAACCAAGTTTCCACCATGACTATGTGCATGTTTGGTTTTCAGGTGAAAAACTACTTATAAGGCAAAAGTAATGTTGCCAAAAGAGCAAGACCATTGCTTTTGCTTTTATTTTGTTTTTATCAGGTGAAAAACTACTTATAAGACATTGGAACGAGCGCACAACATTTCTAACTTTAATCCAACCATGCACTATGTTTTCTCACAACGTAAGAAAAAAGATGTCGGGTCCTATACATGTGTCCATTGCACATTTCTTATTTGCAGAAATGGGGAAATTTTCCCAATTTACTTCTAATATTGATTCACATTCACTAGCTCCAGTTAAATGAACATCAAGATGTTGAAAACAAGAAGGTGCTGACTACAAAATTTAATCTACCTGCAAGCCACTATTGCAAACTAGTGATGCTGATGCACACAATATTAATATTTGGTCCATCTACCAGAAGAGCCTCGAGGCTGATCTCTTAAAGACTTTTCCTTCAAGCTTTAGTCGTCTATATGCTTCTCTCAGATGACAAGGCCGGATTGGTCCAGATTCCTTCCTCTCTTTCATAACTATTCTAGCTGCAAAATATAGTTCAATTGATACAATTGAATCCTGCATATTGACCTTGATATTGTTTGCATTTTGTAATGATTTGAGAAGCAAGCATCACATGCTTGTTTACCTGTTTCAACAACTTCACCAACAAACATTTTTGCAATGCCCGATACTACAATCGTCATCGGCACAGAAATTTTCTGGGTCCCAGTGATGCTAGCCAATAACTGCTTTCATGCCATCAAAACAGGAGAGGTGAAAAACTTGTGAGCAATCTTATCTTATTACAACAATGATATGTCTGCAAACTATTATCAAAATATGAGCCCAAAAGCAGCAAAAATGCAAACAAGGGATGAAGTCCAATGGTAAATAATCTGACAATATCTTGTGTCATTGGCTATGGTGGAATGATTGAATCATTTAAATGACATTAGAATTGGTTTTTCCTCAATCAGTTTGAGAGAAAACAAAAACCTAAAGCTGACAGAAAGCGAAGCAAAGCAAATCGAAAAACATACATACCCTTTTCATGTTGGCTTTCTGAAAGCCAGCCCTCCGGAAGGACTCATATCGACTCATCTGCTCTTCGGTGAATTGCGACAAAATGACCCTGAAGAAGAAGAAGAAGGACAAATTGGTAAATAATTAATTAAGAGATCGATCGAATTGAAGTTAGTTGGTTAGTTACTGACTGCATCTTGGCCATTTTGTGAGGGTCGCCGGTGGAAGGGAGCTTGGCGAGCTCCACGTCCATGTTGTCCTCCTCCTCCTCCTCTTCCTCATTGTCTTTGTTCTTCACTTTCTGATTCTGAGGTTGTTGTGGATTCAGTGGTACAACAGCAACACAAGAAAAAGAAGGAGGAGGAGGAGGAGGAGGAGGAGGAGTAGGGTTTTGCGTCTCTGCCTCTGTCTCCGTAGCCGTAGGGGATTCTGGCGGTGATTCCTCGAACGCTGCTTCGAACGGATCCTTTGATTGCTTCATTCTTTCTAATCAGATTATCTGAGACAGAAAGAGATTCTCAAGTCAAGTGGTGGGTTTCCTTTTGTTTCAGACAGGGAAGGAAGGGATTCACATTTACAATTTCCCCCTTTTTATTTTGGCTAAAAATATATGTTTGGTTCTAAATTCGTCTCTTATGTTTAAAAAATTCTAAAATGACCCTTTAAATTTTTTTTAGTAACAAATTTATCTATCCCTTAGTTTTAACCCCAAACATTATTTGATTTTGACCATATTGACATAATTCACCCTGAATGATATTTCCAGACTGAATTTCTTCAACATTAACCTTATCGATGGTTACAATCTCTCCATGATCGTAATTCGTAAAACAAACCCTGGGACGAAAACTGCAATGTCGTAGGACTAGGAGGAGGCACAGTAGCTGGTTGCACATGTTTAACGTTGTTTGGGGGTTAAAACCAACAAAAGGGCAAACATGTTACTAAAAAAATTATTCATGTGACTATCTAAAAGCTTTTAAAACATAGGAGACCAACTTAGAACCGAAAAATAAGTTAAGGAACCAACCATATAATATGAAATTAGAGTTTGAAAAACATTTTAAAAGTTAAACTTATGAAATCAATCATACATCAAACCTAATGATATTTTCAGAAATTTCCACAATTTTAAAACACAAACCTTGGATTAGAGAAATGAGAAGGGATGAAAGGGAAAGCAAGACAAACTAGACAAAGATTAACAGAGAGAGCTCGAGCGGGTGAGAAACAAGAGAATTGAATAGGAGGAGGATAAACTGAGTAACGTGGGAAAGAGGTAGATGTAGAGCTGTTCTCAAATTCCATATACGGCTAATGGAGAACATTGTGCTGTGTTCTAATAATAATAATTAGGAAAAGTAAAAGGAAAGTGAAAGGGGATTGTGATTTGTGAAAGGGGTTCTTATAACAATAATAACTCAAATAAGGATAAGGCACACCAATACATTATATTTCAAAGATACCAGTGACAACATGTTGAAATTTTGAATGCAAGACATTCATTTAAAACGTCATATTTACAATAAAAAAGAAATATAATGACAATGTCACAGGATTGGAAGACATGCAGAATACGCACTGTCATATGAAGAGAGAAGAGAAGAGAAGAGCAAAGCTTCTATAAATAGATATACAACAACAACAATCACTATTGCTTATGAGGCACTGCATCATTAATCACAACAATCTTCTTCTCCAGCTCTGGCTTGTTGGCTCCTACAAGTTTGTCAACCTCTTTTCCATCTTTAAGAAAGAAGAAAGTTGGTGTGGCTTTGATGTCCCACAAAGTGCTGAAGTCCTGCAACATACAAAACCATGTTCATTAATGTCATATTAGGACAATTGATTCAGTCCCCGTAACATCCACCAGGGAGAAACTACATGATCATCCAAGAAACTTTCATTTGATTATGGATTTACAAATAAAGATTTCTGTTTCCCAGTGCACGTCGACATAAAGGGCAGTACTAATTAATATTTTTTTACTAAGCTTTAAATAAACAAATAATAATAATAGCTTTGCTACTTACAGTTAGTTCATCCACATCGACTAATAAGAACATGATAGACGGGTATTTCTCGGACAACTCGCAATAATATGGTGCAATCATCTTACAAGGACCACACCATGTTGCACTGAAATTTGCAATAACCTGTTAAACACGAAGCTTAGAATTAACTATTGCACCCAAAGGAAATACAGTACACTGATGAAAGGGGGGTAAAAAAAGATATACTGAAAAATCTTCAAGCTATTAAATTATCATATATTCTATCAGAATGGGAGGGGTCAACTCAAACAATATCTCCATGTGCATTTTCTGTAGAGAGAAAAATTTCCAAGTGGGGGGATCTGAAATGGACAGACATCACGTGTTTGGGAGGCATGATGATGTGGATAGAATCTATGGGGTTCATACAAGTCAAATTGTCCTTCACAAAGTTCACAAATTCCACACTACTGTACTAGTCATAGTATAATCAAGTTCAAAGATACAAGTCAAATTGTCCTTCACAAAGTTCAAGTGTAAATAATAGGAACACCTCATGCCAATTTTGAGAATATAAGATTATATCCTTTAACAAGTTTAAGAATAAATAATAGGATCTATCCATGCCAATTTTGAGAATACCATGTTATATCATATGCCTTCAGTTAGACCAAGCTAGCAGATAGAAATTGCTGTCAAGAACTGGAAACACAGATTAACTCATGTTGCCAACTACATACATGCATGGTAAATTAATAAGGGTTCAGCAAAACAATACAAACAAAATGGTAACAGGCCTTCGGATAACCTTTAAGATTATCGAGCAACAAATTAAATAAGGAAACTCACAATTTTACTGTCCCTCCTCGCTTGTTCCAACTTTTGGTCCCAAGATTCTTTGGTCGTAATAAGTTGCACATTCCCAGAAGCAAACTCCACATTATGATCAGAATCATCATCCGCATGAGCCTGCAAACATTAGAAACATGAAACTTCCCAGTCAATCGAATTATTAATGATAGATATGAACTGATACATTACAAAATTGTTTTAGAAGCATTGAGGTGCCACAAGGTTTGTTTTATTGCCTTAATGGGTTTTTCACATGGATAAGGATAAGGAAGAAAAAAAAAATGCGTTCTCAGATATCATGAAGTTAAAGACGAGCCCTTCAGTACCATTAAAAACATGAAATTCAAGAAAAGCAAAAGATAGAGAAAAGCAGGAAAAAGTGAAAGAAACAAGACAGAATTCTAAGGATAAGCTATTAGTAAACACAACTGAATAGACCAAGATTAGAGCAATTAGTACATTACTGCAAAATAGAAATGATTGATGATATTCCAGTATCAATAAACCATAGATTGTTTTAGAAATACAAAATCATTCATAGGCTTCTACCCAATAGCTTAAGCTCTTAGGACAAACAATTTTTGGCATAGTATTAGAGCCTCTATAACCAAATGGACAAAAGTTCAAACCTCGCCACCTCCATTCTTCTACATAATGTTGAATATCATCAGTATAAGAATTGCCCACACTTAAAGTCCAATGGGCTCTTACATGAAAGGGAATGTTAGAAATCTAGATATCTTACTACATTTGAGGGTGCTACCAATAATCTAGATATCTTCCTAGTATATTTCTCCATTTCTAGTTTTTTTATATTCTTTTACAATCTATCTGCTAATGATTACTTACAATGCAGTCCAGGAAGGCAAACTGAAGATGTAGAAGTATAGGTTCTAGATGTTGCAAGCAAATAACGTTTAACAGGAAAGCTTTAGGCTTTCAAGTTCTGATGAGAATAACTATAAAGATCCTAATTTGAAGTATCCAAATATTCTTACCTTACGCAAACAATTCCCCATCTAATGGTTTCAGAGCCACAAAATTATAAAACTTGAATAAATTGAACCCTGCAAGCAGAATTTCAGCCCAACAAATGTGTCAAAATCCATAAAACTCAAAGAGAAAGTCAGAGAGAATAAACAAGAGAATTTGGCAATCACATAGAAGAGTGAAGGGACACAACATGAAAACTACAGAATGCTTATTTAGACATGATTTTCCTACTTAAAACTGTTTTCAAGTATTCCCAAAATGCAAAATAATAGCTAGAACGATGCTGATGATGACGCAAGTGGGGTCCCATCATTCGTTCAGAAAAATGAGAAAAAAAAATTGCTTTGGCTACTGAGATGAGAACTCAAATTTGCTTGCATCTGATAGCACAATTTCTATATCTGGAATTTATTAAAGTTGCCAACTTTCGAGCAAGAAAAGGAAAACCCATGAAAGATTAACCAAAATGAAAGGGAAAATTTATGAAATTGGATTATGAATCTGATTGAAAGGAAACACCAAAACTTAAAATTTCAGAGAAAAGTAAAACCCACCGTTGGGGAAAAAAAAAGCCTAATTTGCAGATTTGAGCTGAAAGGACAGTTGCTTCTTCAATGCGTGAGTGAGGTTATAGCAAGACCTATGAGGAGGAAGGAAGATAAAGAGCGTTTTAAAATTAAATAAATGTATTTTTCGTTCCCAACACAAAAAGTTGGATAGTAATAAATTCGATTATGGAGTAGATTAAATTTTCAGACATGATTATTTATCTACATATTTAATAATTGATATAATTGAAACGTATAATCAATTGAGACAACAAACAATGACTTTACGAAATTACTAAATTGCACATTTCTCATGTGTGAAACGCTAATTAATTAAAGCCAATTGCTTTAAGAGAACTAATAAAAAAAAGTACTAATAAGGTATGAATTGAAATATGAATGCGGTGCTTGAAATTTGACCCTTGACCTTTGAAGACGACCGACTACCAAGTCTTCCAGACTATCCATTATAAAATTATTCATAAGTATTGTCCTTCCATTTTTATTTTATTTTTCATTTCTTCATTGACTATAAGATAACCATTTATTTTTATCACTTTTTTTTTATTCCTAAAAATAAGATATTCTTATAATAAAAAGTCTTGAGATTAATCTTTGAGACATCGAGTTTATCTAAAGTGAGTTTTTTTCACTCAACAAAGTCTTTTATTTACGTACGATTAATGAAACATATTTCTATCAATATGTTTAAAGAATTTAATCATTTATTTATTGTATTGAATTTTGTTGATTGAGCACATTAATAAGTGGATAGGGAATCGGAGGTCTCAAAGATGAACAAGTTTAAAAGAAGAAAAAGAAAATATAAAATAATTTATCATTCAAATAAATCATCTATTTCCTTTTTCACTATCAATTATCACATATTAAAATAAATCAACATTGGGATTCCTATAATACTTAAAACTAGATGATATTTCTGCAAAAGAAGAAGAAGAAAAACTTACTGTACCAAAAAATAGATGATATTGATTCATATTTATAGGAGGGGTAATGTTTAATTTTTATACTCTAATCTGGGTGGGATTGTTTAGATGGGTAAGACAAAAATATAACTAGTATTTTGTTCTAATTTTTCAACATAGGGTATGTCTGTTGTGAGAAAGATTCAAGAAGTACAACTTAGTTCAATCCATATATTATGAGAGACATGACTTACCCTTTAGATCCTGGAGCTGGATTAATGTCTCCCTTTTTGAATGGACTATGGAGCCGCTGCTTTGCTTAAGGATTCTGTCTTGAAGACTTTTATTCAGGTTCTCTTTTGGTGATTTCTGTTATATCTGCTGTAAATCTGTTTTGCCTACATTGGGTTCGATGGGATTTACGAAGTGGACTCTTATTGTTATTTTCTGTAGGTGCTGGTTGGTCGTAACAGATTCTGTTTGTATCAGTTTCTGTTATTCTACAAAGTACATATACTGCATTCTGTTGTGGCCAGGTTTGGTGGCATTTCTAATATTATATCCTTTTTTGGCTGTTAAAAAAAAATACCCTATATACGTTTTAGTGGACAAATATATGGGTCAGAGAATCTTAGTCCAACTCAAATTCCATTTGAACAATGTTCCAAAAAAAAGATTTCCATATATGAACCCAAGAAAAAAAAAATCATTATCAAAATCTAATTTTAATCAAGTCAAACACACAACCCTTGTCAAAATTCCCTTGCATGAGAACTATCTCATTGTGATGTAAAGATACATTTAGATTCTTTTGAGAACTAAAGATACATTTAGATAAATAATTAATTAAATACTTATTTAATATTTTTTATTACATGGTTTATATCATAAATTTAAATATGAAACTTATCAAAATTAATTAAAAAATTATTCTGATAATAAAAACTTATCAAATTATAAAGTATTTCTATAAGCCCATCGTACGTATGCCCCCTAAAAAGTAATGAATTATTAAAATAACGTTGCAGACAAAAAAATCGTGCAATGTTTTACGTAATATAATTTTATTTATATTTATTATCTTTGACTTTAATATTGATATTATTTAACTTGAATGATTTTAATTTAATATATTTATGAATAATAGAATTTTGTGCATATGTTTAGACGAGAAGAATAGGTATAGGTATTCCTTAATTTAGCAATTTCAATCGATAAAAGATTATTCATTACAAGATTATCAATCAATAGGTATATATAAGCGCTACAAAATATATTTTTTCCCCCTTATTCTCCTCTTCTTCTCCTCCCCCCCATCTCCCTCCTCTTCTGAAATAAAGGTATTCACACTCTCATACTTCCTATCTCTTTTTGCTCACGGCCGCCACTAACGAATTCTTGTAATCTAATATGATTGTGATTTGTGAACCGATTAAAAGAAAATAGTTACTAATAAAATCTTAATGACACTTAAAAGTTACAACATTTATATAATGACACTACAAGTTGTCAAGGGAATTAAAATAAAAACTAAATAACACTATAATAATATCTTAATATTTTAAGATCACCTTATAAGATCTTTAAGTCACATGATATCATTACTATATAGCTTTATTAGATATTATTACACATGTGATCTTTAATAATAACTTTTATTCTAATATTTAGTAAAATTAATATTTATAAAACTTTTTGACAACATTTAAAAAATATAATCAAATATAAATAAATGATACTAATATGTTTTTAGGAGATTTAATTAAAATCATTCCCCAGTATGCGATAGTAATCACATTCTTGATAGTTGGCCAGGTCAAGTTTGATGACCTTGATATCAAAAGCCAACTTAAACTCTGTGAAGCTGGTCTTGTGCTGCCAACTCAACAACACTGTTAACAATGAAGGGTTTTATACTGGGCTAACTCAAGAGACATGGACAACTTGTCCAACTCTCCATTGATATTGGAAGTTGAAAGGAAAAGAGGAAGCTTGAACTTGATAGTAAACTTTGGTGACACCAAATAGTCTTTCTCCAATGGCACTAGTTGGCACCCTCTTGTGGGCTCAACGAACAGCTTGTACCATTCTTTAACTTGTAATTCTACCGTGGTTTCTTTGACCTGATGAGCGTTTGGTGGTGATGCTGCTTCTGGTTTCCCACATTCATGGTGTGAGAGTAGTTGGTGCTCGGTATGTTCAGAATTGAATTGAAGATCGAAGGGACAATGAAACGTGTGTGTTGAGGTAGGACAACATTGTTGTTGGTAACATGGAAGGAGGAGAGAATTGCGGATGCACTTTCTAGTGGTATCAATCAGCACCCTTTATATAACAATGGTTAAATGTGCATGTTTTTTTTTATAGTTTTTATTAGTAATATTTTTGTTTCTAATTAATGAAATAATTAAGAAGCTCTCAATTCCTCACTCAAGGTGTGTTTGGTTCAGAAGAGATAAACATGATAAATAAAAATAGAAGAGTAAAAATAAAATTATCTGTTGTATTGTTCGTTTTACGAAAAATAGATGAAAAGTAATATTTTTTTTCTTAAAAAATCAATTTTTTTTACCTTAAAAATGGGTTTTACTATATTGGAAAAAATGGAAATTTGAAGTTATAGGCCTATCATTTGTAATTTTATTATCCTTATTAATTAAAGGTAGAACCAAACACAACGTCAAGGTCATTGTCACTAGGAATGACAAAAAAATCCGTACATACATGTATCCGTGAATAAAATTCGTAATGGATAAATGACGAATACTTTAAATGAATATATGTTGTCTCTAGATACATGTATTTTTTTTACCCATTTATTAATAGATAGGGTACATATATTATAGTATATGTACATGAGATGTTATAAAAGTATACTTATATATATATATATATATATATATATTATTTTTAATTTATTTGTACTATATTTTTCTTTGAACCTATACTTTGAGATATTATAATTTTATTTGAACTTTGAATTTATGTTTAAGAGATACTTATTTCATGTTTAATTTTGTAGTATTAATGTTTTTCTTTTTGCTCTTGGTTTTATTTCACTACTTTTACTTGAAGTTGAAAGTCACTTTCTTTTGTTTAAAATAAAATAAAAATTTGAAGTATCCATAGGTATTCTGAATACCCCGAGAATCAAAAAATTCAAAAGAGTTTCTCAAACAAATACCTAATAGGTAATGGGCGGATAGTGTACACAAATTTTCTCCAACAGGCGGATAGGTAGTGGATAATCTCTATTGATGCCCGACCTACCCATTGTCATTCTAATTGTCACTTTCCAATAAATGGTTTATATATATGGGTTCAAAGATTTGGATCTCACACTTATGACGGTTTGATCTAGTGCGACAGCAATGAGATTGGGTAAGGGGTATTGTTCTCTCTGGATAATCCTTCTGGTTATGGTGGTTGAATTTTTAAACGTTAGGGAAGGGGGTTTGAAAATTTGTGACATTTTTTTTTTCAATTTGTGAGACTTTCTTAACACCAAAAAATGTTAGAATAGTATGAGAGAGTGACACTTAGGAATGGAAATTAATTGAGTCTAATTTCTGATAAAAAAATAATGGTTTAATTTTACGAGAATGAAAAATAGATAATTTTTTTTTAAAGAAACGAAATTCATACTTCTGATAATTTTATTGAGACAAAAATATATTTTATTTTTTTTCCTAGTAGATTGTAGTATCGTGAGGATGTTTCTCTTCTCTGTATGGAGTTCATTTACTCAGTTTTAGAGGATTGTTTTATCCAGGAGACGACGATGTTGTATACTGCTACACACTCCTCTTTTTTTCCACAAATAGTGAATTAGTGACTACTCATGGGAAAAGGTTTGTTGCATATTGCTATTACTGTTTCTACTTTGCTTCAAAGAAGAGATTTACAACACAAACATGACACAAATAACATACTGGTCTGGCCATCACATTGGTAGAACATAAAGTTGTTTTTCAACTCAAATTACCAGTTACCACATCACCCTTCATTCCCCCTGCAGAACAATGAACAATGTCACCCCTCAGAGATGAAAACAAATCCACGAAGTGTTAATAGGTGGTTTTCAATGCATAAGGTCCAAACAATAATCAGCCCGTGGCATACTTCTGTGTCCAGCTGCGTGTTGTGGCTTCATACTTTGCCTTATCAGTTTTGTACATGTGAGCAATCTCCGGTACAAGAGGGTCGTCGGGATTCGGATCAGTCAGCAGTGAGCAGATTGAGAGCAATACCTAGCATGCCATTATTAAAAAAAATAAACTCATCATCTTCAAATTCTTCACACAAGTGCAGAAAATTATCCAAAGCCAATGTCAGCAACTAAATCCAAAACACAACAAAAGATTTAAAAAATTTCTAGAGCAATCAAAGTATCAAACTAGAAGCAATTAGGCACTCGTACAAAAAAGTACATATTAGGTAAATACATGGAGGTAAAAATATGCAACGTCTACAGAACTGCTTCAATAAAATGACTTCACCCTCCTATCTGGCATCACAAATGAACAGAGCATGTGAGATCTATAAATAAGGAATCAGATCCATCAAATAGGGAGGAGTACACTCATAGATTACACCCAATATAAATAATTATTAGAAAATGTATTGCCAACATTTCTCGTCTTCCAAGTTGTGATGGCAGTAGGGCAGACTAACAAAAGGCTGTACTGATAAAAAACTTGAGCATAGCTGGAAAAAAGTCAGTGATTCTACTAAATTACAACTAGTACATCACATCCAACCTCCTAGTGAGCCTTTGCAAAAGCCAATTTTTGAGGAATGGTATGAACAAGTCTTACTTTCTCTAAAAGCAGAGTAGACGACAACTTTACAAGAATCCAACCCACAACCCATTTTCCAAGTTGCAACAACTATTCCATCTTTCCCACCCAGTTCTTCCTTTAGAACCAGTGTATTCTCATTAAATGGAAAAACAAATGCATATAAACCACATATCAGAGAAAGAAAGGGTATGAAAGAGAAGCAAATAAGTCATTTTCTACAGCTTGGAACTCACAAAAGCATTGCTTTTACAGTTTTACAGAACACAAGACTCATTTCCTTCACTGTCACATGCCACAAATTGTAAAGCATGTTATTAAATAAAACTAAATTTCTTTCTATGTTACCCATCAGTAAGATTCTTAGTTTCTCCTACTTACATGGACTGATTACAAACCTGACATAAACCCTAGCTAGCTATTTACCGTAACCTTAATAATACACCTTAATTTCCCTTTACGTGCAGAGGCCCTACTTTCTCGAGCGAGATTCTACTATCTTATCCTCAATAGATGTTACCCCTACTTTCACTCTAATGTATTATTGAACCTATCTAGTGTAGTATGTTCACTACTCCACTAAATATTAGTGGTTATGTAGAAGAGAATCTTTACGGTCATTTGGGAAAAAAAAGTGATTAAAAATGGTTAAACAAACTTTAACTATTATTTACAATGTCATGATTTGTGACTGCTAAATAATTGTTCAAATGATTTTTTTTTTTAAAAAAAAAAAAAATCAATTCAACAAAAAATAGATGTACTATTATAAGAAAATTGGTTATAAAATGTTGGTGTTTTGGCGACAAATCAAGATACTTAAACTGCTTTACACAATTGTGTCATTTTCTACTGGTTGTG
This sequence comes from Glycine tomentella, assembly GCA_007407185.1. Classification (NCBI taxonomy): domain Eukaryota; kingdom Viridiplantae; phylum Streptophyta; class Magnoliopsida; order Fabales; family Fabaceae; genus Glycine; species Glycine tomentella. The sequence goes on from PYAF01003184.1 coordinate 1,113,567, forward strand.
TAAGTGCCATATAATAACTTACTGTTATGGAAATAGTGATAATCTTAATTACGAACAAAAGTCATCACATATTGATGCCCTCAAATTGCATAATTAATGAGAAAGAAATTCAAAACCTTGGAGATGGTAAGTGCAGGGCTCCATTGTTCCTTCAGGATATCAAGATAAATGCTTCCATTGCTATTAATGTTTGGATGAAACACCTTAGTCCTAAATGCAACCTGGTTGAAAAGGTGATGATAAATAATAGAGCATTTAAACAACTGAACCGGAAATGCCCAGACATGCCTGTACACTACCCTGGGAGGCTTGAATGGATAATCTGGAGGAAAATGAATAGTAACTAAAAACACACCCCCAGCATAGGGACTATCCGCAGGGCCCACAATTGTTGCTTGCCAATGGAACATGTCTTCTGCAACTGGACCTGAAATAAATAAATAAAAACATATTGTTTAGACCTACGTGCATGGATATAGGTAAGAAACTTTTTCAAAAATCTAGGATACGGGTACATTGATATAAACTTTAAGAAAAATATATACATTAAAAATATAATTTATATAAACATGACAAAATTGTATAAATGTTATAAAAAACACAAATAAGCATAATTTATGACATAAAAGGAGATGAACTTCTTCAGCATGACAAAAGAATACTATCACATAATAAAAAACTAGAATATCTAAATGTTGTAAACATGACTATGATATCACATTTTAACAGTTAATTTTTTTTATCATGCCCGTACCTTGAAAGCTTTGGTGGTGTTCTCAATCTTTGATTCAATAGCTTTTTTTGTGATGTTATGCTAATAGTCTTTTAATGCTTCTTGAATTATTAGCATGTTGTGCTAAATGCTTCTTCAATTATTTTTCATTTTAACTGTGGGGTGCTGTCACCGGCAACGGCATGGGGTTCGTCAGAAACGCCCAAAGTTTGCCGACGATGGCCAGCGGTAGATGGTGAGAGGTAGGATCCAGAAATAATATGCTACTGAAAGTCCACCATAATAATCTATGCACCAGATTCATCTACTAGCCATAAGAATATGGTTTTCGCTTGTTAAGGTAAATTGTATATTTTTTTTATAAATTAGAGGATTAAATTAAATCTAAAATAAATTAGAGGATTAAATTTAATAAAAAATAATTTAACCTAATTCTTATATCAATTTGTTATTTGTCGATTCTATTTAAGCAATTCTTTGACAAAATATTACTAAAAACAAAAATAATGAAATTAAAAAAGCCCAAGCATGTACTGAAATTTAACAGAAACACCTAATATTAAAATAAACATTTCAAATCGATTAAATATAAGTTACATCCAATTGGAAACTGATAAAAATAAATAAAAATATTTGTTTTATTTTGAAACCAAAATTTTCTTTTATAAAAAAAAACTAGGAACCGCAAATATTGTAATAATAATAGTAATAATGTAGAGAAGTACATATGATAAGCTTCAAAATATTATACAGTACATTATTGTTTAGTTATTTTTCTCCACTCTCTAAATTCACATCCTTCTTTTTGGTGTTACATTTTGTTTGCTAATTTTTTTTTATGAAACAAGACATTAGGCTCTCTAACATAACAATACCTTCAGAAATGAAAGCACCCCAAAAACTGCAATTTGAATTATTGTCCTATGCCTGGTAATAAGCTTCTTGTTTGAGAGATCACTTGCTGTAATTATGGGAAATGTTGGCAGAAGGGAAAAACTGAAAACCATTGGTATGAGAGATCACTTGTGCCAAAATCTTTGGTCATCAAATTCCTTTCAATCAAAGGCACAAAGGCACAGAAGAAAACTTCTAGAGGGAGTAAAGGAATTGGAGTATTTGGGTAGTTATAGCTTAATATCAAATCCTTTCATAACCTTATTCTTGAATCTGAAGGTCCAATTTATACTTATGCTTAAATTTAATAATGATACACGTGGTTCAATACTCTTATGCCTACGATGTTTGTCCTTCTCAATAAACCACCACTCACGTCAGTAGAGACATAATAAGACTTGCTTTTGGGTTTCAAATATCCTCTTAACTCCAATATTTTGACAAGTAGTTTAGTAAATAGTAAGAACTTTTATGAATGACAAAGCAGAAAGGAGGGAGAGTGCAGAGTGGATATTTCTTCTGCCATCTTTACCTAGATGCTTTGGACATATATTTATTAAAAGGGAAAATTCTATACAAACAATGTATTTTATACATATCAAAGATTCACCTTCTTTGTCATTAAATTCTTGCATAGTATTATTCACTTGTAAGGTCCAAGTTAAATCCATACATTTTATACATAACGCATCTTCATTTCCCCACCATTGAGAAACAATAATTAAAATGTAATTATTACATTACAAATTAATGTGGCAATTAAGACGAAGCTTGAGAATGCTAAAAGAGTCCAAAAGGTTCAGGCAGGGACTCAAATCCATTGTCAAAGATGGGTCCTTGATCACATTTATCATCAACACTACGCAGCCAGTTTGTGTTGTTTAAGTCTTCTTTAAGCAACAGTGAATCATAACGATAACTCTCGTACACATCCAATACTTCACTCAATTTTCCCAAGTATTGCTTTTGCCTTTCATCTATCTCTCTTCCATGTTTCCTATAATTATTATTATTATTATTTCTGCTTTGAAGGCTTCCGTTAATATTGTTCATTGACACTGGAACACTCAAACCTCGACTGTGGTGTGTCTTGGGAGTTGAAGTTCGAATGCTCTGAGGATAGAGTGTGGCGTTTGGAACTGAACGAAGAGTTCCTGAGCTGTTCCTCAAATCCTGCTCCAAGGCACATAGATGTTAAGATCAAAGTAAAAGAAAACTAGTAGAATTCATATATAGAACCATTAGGAGAATGATTAATCATTGTATAACATTTAGGGTGTGTTAGCATTAACTTCTAAATAACCAAGCTCTTAAGATGCACTTCAACTTTTATCCACCTTTTGGAGAAGTTAAATGGAGAAAGCTTGTATAAAAGTTGAAGTGTATAATTTGATTTTAACTTGTGAGAAAAACTTAATTCATTTTATCTTCTAATTTTCTTCTTCTACAAGTACTTATTAAGATTTTTATCCAAACAGAACCCTAAACCATGATTAGTCCTGGCACCATAAAGTAATGTGTAGGATTATGAACAAAATCTGGAATTGTCAATTGTGATACAACATAGTAAACAATTGAGGTGTAAATTCTGATTGTAGAAATGGACTTACCATGTGTCTATTAGCCATATCCAATGATTTCTTTGAGATGGTCCTTCCCAGTCCATTGTTTTCTGAGGCAGTAGTTGAAGACTTAACAGATCTCCTAGCAACTACCTCAGAGGCATCAGCGGCATTGGTATGGCCGCGGCCTTTTCCTGTGTACTCTGACAGTCTCCCCCTATTGGCAATAGGAGATGGCTGTCTCCTTGACATGCTAACTGGGGCTTGCATTTCTGAGTTTGGCTTCGAAGGAAGAGTAACAACAGCGCCAGGACGAGACCTGCCTGCAGAGACAGGTCTATCAGCAGGCAATGTTGTTCTGAGGTTTGGTGGTGTTTCAAGGGGGAAATCAGGTGGGACAACTGGCAGGGGACGAGGTGAATGGCGACGAGTGGGGGTAGAGGGCCGCGAAGGTGACCGAGAAGTGGCAGACGGGGATGGCCTTGAGCCTTGTGATGTTCTAGTTTTGTTGATGTCAATTGATGATGAGTTGGTTGGACTTGGAATTGAGCGTGGTAGTAGCACTCTGGGGGGTGTTGGTGTTGATGTCGATGTTGATGTCGTGCGAGAGGTTGGAGTGGAAGGCCTTGCTGCAGACGGAGAGTGAGTTATGGGGGAGGATGGCCTTGTGTTAAGGATGGAGGAGGATCTGTTTGGACTGCGAGTCACTGAACCACTTCTTGATGGTCTAGAGTGATAGTTGTTCTCTGATTGTGAGACTGAAAGCTGAAAGATATATATGGAAATAAGAATTTATACATAACAGCATCTAATTGACTTATTCTAGTGTGTCCATAAAATACTTGAATACCAATTTGTGTTTCAAAGCTATAGAACAAAGTGGATATAAAATTCAGAAGGGCCAGCTTAATTCATTTCACTTTCTTTTTTTTTTTTACCTCCTATAAATGCTTATTGAAAAGTTTATCCAATCAAGTCCTAAGTAATTACCACAAATGATGCATCGTCTTCTTTTGAGTGATTGAGTATGCTTGAATTTATGAGTTGAAAACAAACATATGACGATTTACACATAGGAGTGCAGTTGAAGTTACTCAAAGGGACCGGTGCATTGTCATATGTATGTAAAGAAGCGGCACTAAGTAAATAATGAACATAACATAAAAGAGAAGCTTAAACCCCCAAAAGCCAACCCTTCTTCACTTAAGGTTGGCAACTAATATCTTGTCATTGCAATCACTTGCAAAGCTTAAGATGAGGTTGATCTTATTAATTAAGCACTAACAAAACTATGAGCATCAGTATGGTTATGCCTATGGAATGAGAATTTATAACAGGAGCATACCCTTGAGACATTAGTGTTTGACATTAATCTACCCAAACTGCTTCTTGGAGGCACCAAAGTTGGTTGGGATTCACCTTCTGATGATGGCAAATGAGGGGTCTCCGGAGGAGTAAGGAGCCTAGAGCACACAATGCCAATAGTTACAAATCAAGTAGAGAATATTTAACAAATGCATGTGCCAAAATTGGGAAATAGAACTATTTAAAGTTGAGGAAATATGAAGCCAACCACTGAAAAAATGTATGAGTTTACATGAAAAGTGCTGTAAAGTGTATATATTGTGTTAGTTTCTTTTGCTGATGCAGGTAGCAAGGTACAGGGCACTTGGGAATCAAGCTTTGAGACAAAAAAGTTTTTTGTCTGCTTTTGATTATCGGTCTATGACATTAACTTGCAACTGACAATAATCTGAGTCTAACATGAAACTTCATGAGAATATGATTTTAGTTGGCCGGCCCTCTCTTATTAAATGTTTTGTAGACCAATTTAAGGAAGAACAATGGCATTGGTATTAATATTGTACAATGATAATATAGCCCAAACCTTGTTAACAAATAACCAACAGATAAATGAAAATTATGTAGTGGAGAAAAAATAACACTGACCAATATGATAAAAGTCATAGAAATGCAATGTTACCAATCATAGTCATGCTTTCCTCCTTCCGTGGATGACAATAGATCATCAATCCCACTTGTGGCCAGTTTTGCTGATTCAAACGAGAGTTTCCCCAGTTTCCCTATCCAGAAATAACAGTAGTGATTAATGATACTAAATAATCACTTAATTTTTAATTCATTGCAACAAACATAGACATAATCAATGGAAGAGAATGTTGAGTGAATGAGCATAGCTAGCTAGCAATATATAATAAGGTAAGGAGTTAGTTAGGACCATGGGAAGAATTAATTGTGTTGGAGATGGGATTGATGTTGGCAAAGCCATTGAAGCTGTGACCTCTGCGGTGATGATGCTGATTCACATTCACATTCCTGCTGTTCATGATGCCAACGACAACTCAACGCTGTTATTTGCATTCATCCCTTCAAGACCAACTCACATGTGGTGTTGTTATATTATTGTATGAGAACATGAGCTATGATGAGTTCTGGTGCTTTAATTTGGATTAATTTGAGTGGGAGAATGAGAGTACATTGCAGTGTTGTAGGTGGCAAGCAAGCAAGCAAAACCATTCACTTGTTTGTACGTCAACACACAAACACAAACCGAGAGTGTTGGGGGTTCAATTCAATAGATGCTCTAACTTCATTGTTTGTTTCACGACATTCTTCATTCTACCTCACTGCTTGTCCCTCACGTTTAGACGTTTAGTGTCTCTTTTCTATTGGCTGTTGTCTGGATGTGTTCAATTATACCAACAACTCATTGGTTACTAGACTCAATTTCCTTAAACAATATCTTAGTTCGCGTCTTATAAATAGAAACAAGATGATTAAAAAGAAAGACTCCACTAAAAATGATCTTATCAGTTTTCCAACCAAAATTAGTAATAAGCAATATCATGAGTATATAAAAAAAAAATGAATGTGCTCAATTATAAATCATGGACATTCCCATGCGGCAACTTCCTACTGGCCCACGTGTCCACTTCTTTGATTCATCCTTTTCACTTCATCTATTCATCACAACTTTGAAATTGAGACAAACAAATTGGGGTTTAGATGTACCCCCATTGCACATGGGATCATATCATGAACGGGTTCTTTTTGGAGTTTGTTTTGGCCCTTGTGCTTGTGGGTTACTACGGTGATTGATTGCTCAAGAATCATCGTGTTCCAGTAGCCCCCCTCCATGCCTACGCAATTTTACAAATGGAGAAAGAAAATAAAAAAAACTTCTAAGTAACAAAAACACTTTTTAATATGTTTTATATCATTGGTTAAATTTTTTTAAAAAAAGAGACTCGTTAAATAAAAAATAAAAAACAAAAATATTTATGTTTCTAATAATTTTTAACATTAATAATTAAAGAGGTGTGTTAAAAAGTGTCATGTAGCCTTACGATGCATAATGTGATCTCATTACACATGATTCCACTTGTGCTGCTGTGCATGTGATCATTTAGATTACCTTTTTCCAACAATACCTGGAGAACGGACTCTTTAAGTCTAGTCTTTGGTTTTGTGAAGTGAAGGTAATAAAGCGTGAGAAGAGGAGACTTTTAACCTACTTCCAAGGCATTGTGTTATTGTCATTATTTGGGGTTATGTCAATTCCTTAAGATTGGCTATTAATTGATTACCCAACCTTAAGCTCCTCTCAACCACTCCAAGATTATTACATGATGCTCATAAAATTGGTTTTAGTTAGACAAACAAAAAATTACTTTAATGATTATTCATTCAAGAAACAGATTAAGCACGTGTTTAAACCAATTTATTTTGAGCTTAAAAGTGTTTTGATGTTTTTTAAAGTTTAAAAAACATTTTTTTAAAAAAATATAACTTGTAAATAAACTTGAACTGAGGAATAAAATGATGCTACTTCCTTTTTTTAATAATATTTAGGTTATATTTGAATTAATAAAAAAAATAAAGTAGAGTGTGATAAAACAAAAAAAAAAAAATTAACATGATTTGATATGATTGATAAAATAATCATGTCCCTTGAATATATAGTTAAGAATTCAATTTCAAAGTTTATGTTTATGAAATAACATTGCTTGTGAGAAGTAAGATTCTTAATTGAATATCAATCTTTGAAAGATTAGTCTAGTTAGAAATATTGATAGAAAGAAGACGAAAAGGAATATCGTGTCGTACGTAACGTGTGAGACAATAACTATTGCCTGAAAGCAAATTTCGATAGGCCTCCGGTGTAATCTGATATTCGATTTTTGTCTTCCAAGGTTTCAGAGAAGCATGTTTGAACCCATGCACTTTGAGGTCAAAACATGTTAGAGCCTCACAATCAATGCAACGAATAACACTGCAAGAAGTTTGACAGTGGGAAATTTTTTTTCTCTTAATAATGATAGGTTAAAAAACTTAGTTTGTCATGTTTATATCAATTTTTTTTATTTAAAAAATGATGTTTTCTAAAAATGTGTGTTAATTAGTTTTACACTAAAAAAAATTCATGAAAGAAATGATATCTTATTTTCTTGAGTATTTTTTCTTTTAATACAGTAAAAATATCGTCTTATTTTTTATTGAAATATTGCATAAGTCTCTGATTTCTAAAAAATTTATCTTAAGATTCTAATGATTAATCAAATGAATTTTATTTATTTCCATAAAATATGATTCACATAATTCATAATTCTTAATAATCATGATTTTTGGACTAAAAAAAAACTTTTTCTTTACCAAATGACCCGTAGAAGAAAAGTTGTATTCTTTCACAAAATATAAATATTGAGAAGTGGAGAAATGTTGATGGTATCTCAAGTCTCATGTTATTGTTCTCTATGTAGTGCAAAGGAAATCAGTCTGTTGGCAAGGGTTTAAGAGTATCTTTTAGTAGTACCCAAATATCCCATGTACAAAAAAGATCTCTGGTTAAAGACCATTTGATTAAAGTATCGTCACATCAAATATGCCAACGGTAACAAAGTAATAAATATGTCAACAGGAACAAAATAAATAATTAGCACTTATATACCCTTATTTCCATATTCTCTAACTCCTGACTAGGAAATAATTCAGGTCACCCAAATAAAATATATATATATATATATATATATATATATAAAAAACACCAAAAGATAGAGTGTAACACATTTCACTTCATCAGCTCTGTAAAAAAAACACATTTCATCAGTATCACTTATTTTTAATATTGATCTTTATTTAATTTATGATTTGTTTACTTTGGTGATGGTGGATGGAGAGAGAAAATACTAGACAGAAAGAAAAGGTCTATATTTGCATTTGTTCCATTGTTTGGCAAGTGACAACAATAGACAAAGAAGGATAGAAGCATGTATTATGGGTCCCACTGTATTTTACGTGTCGTCCAAATTTGAACAAAAGATAGAAAAAATGAGTTTTTTTTTTCAAATGACAAAAAATACTCTTATTTATATTATATTTCAATTTTTTAAAATTATGATATTTATGTCATTTTATACACATTTGTTTTTACTATGGGAAACATATTTTGAATTGTTAGAAGCATTAATTTTCAAATGGATGGCTGAGATGTTTTTCTTCTTTTTTTCATTGTAAAATTAGGTTCAGGAAAAAACAAAGCCTCTTGTAATCCAAGCGTGGACTCCAACATCTAGATCTAGAACTAGATTTCTCATTGCCGCCAGCGAACCACCACACCAACCTCTCCTTACGCAAACCAAACCTAAAACAAAAAAACCCAACCCACAAAGCATATGTGCTCTTTCACCATATATACCCTTCTTCATGTAAACTATTTGCTTTATCAAATGTAGAACTCACATGTATTTTGCAAATGTTCAACATCTCAAGGCCCAAGGAAAATGAAGCTTGTGTAAGAGATTTATGAGTTGTGACAATCATTAGGGTGTTTGGTTTAAAAGATAGAAATACAAAGAATGAAAATAAAATAGAATTTTTTAATTAAAATAAAATGTAAAAACTATGAATTAAAAAAAATACAAAATTTATCTTCAATATTTTTACCTAACACACCATAAATGAGGATTGTCGTTTCTCAATAGTTTAACATGTGATGGTGAAGGTGCTATTCTAACATTTTTATTTTAAAAATAAAGTCTCACATTCTTTAATTTTAGATCTGTTAAAGAATTTATATGTTGCTTTGTGTATCAAATAGAAACAAGTTAGTTTTAGACATTAGATTGATGAGGCATGCATGAAGTTGGGTTAAGTTGGCTTGGTATAATGTAAATTTGTCTAATTTCCATGTATATGATATTAAGTATCATTATTGTTTTTACTTTTGTGTTATTTATTTTTTGAAAAGATTTTAATTTTTTTTTGGTTCACCATCAAATTTTAATTTTAAATTAAGGTAACATTTTTTTTATTAATATGGTATGTTAAATTTTAAATTTAGAAAATTCAAATTTAGATTAACTAAGGTTATAATATTAAAACCTAATTTATATAAAATAAGATATATATATTTAATTTGATATAATGTGTTCAAATTGAAAATTTAAATCAAATTAAAATTAATTAAGTTTAAATAATGGTGTTAATTGGAAGGAATGAATATTATAAATACAAAAAAATTATATAATCAATATAAAAAAGTCATGTCAAAAAAAGAAAATAACTCTAAAAATGATCTTTTTTTTTAAAAAAAAAATTATCACATAATTAAAAATTAAATTAGACCAAAATTCCACCAAGTTAGTTAATTGTCAAATTATTTTAAATAATATATATATATATATATATATATATATAGAGAGAGAGAGAGAGAGAGAGAGGACTTGCGAAATATCAAAATGGGAATCACAACGTTTGAAAGTGAAAGTTCCGTTTAAAATTAAAAGTGATCATCAATGGAATAAATTAATTCTATATTCACATAGTGGCCTCTTACTAAGTCTTTGCCTATGTCAATTGTTAAGTGATCCATGAATGATATAAGTTAAATTCTAATTTTCTACTCTTAATTTTTTAAATCTATTATTTTAATTTCTTTAATTGTAATATTTGATTTTTCTAATTTTATAAATTAATAATTTTGATCTCCTTAGTATATTATTAACTAATAATTATAATTAGAGATTAATTTAATTATAAATTAAATAAAAATTATTAATCATTAAAAAAACTTTAATAAAAAATAATTAATCCTAATTTGATGTTTCTATTGATGGAGTTGTGTGTCACAATAGAGATGGAAGAAATGTTTGAGGAGAAAAGGAGAAATTCAGTGTTGTTGTAGAGAATTAGGATTATTAATAATTATTGATTTTAATTAATTTATAATTAATTATAATTATTTGTTAATAATATATCACAGGATCAAAATCATTAATTTATAAAAATAGAGGGATCAAATGTTATAATTAAAATCCACAAGATCAAAATCATGAATTTAAAAAATTAGGGGATAAAAATTATAATTTATCCAATTATATATATAAACACGCATAAATTTTTAATGAAATTCTCCATTTATTAGCTCATTTTATATTACACCATTTATTGTAAGGAAATTTCGTATTTAATTTTATAAATATTTATTTTAACTAATACACTATTATTATTTTAAGTATTTAATCTTTAAAAAACAATAAGAGGTCAAAATTTATATAAAAAAATATAATCACATAAAAAATATTTTTGCCTAGAAAATAAATATATATATATGCTATTTAACAACTAATTAGTTTAATAAGTTAACAACTCAACAAATTTAAGCTTTTAACTAAAAATAACTTATTAACTAATACTATAACCTATATTTAAATAATTGAGATTTTAATTATTGCTTGGCCATTATGATTACAAAACCTGAAAATTCAAAATTATTTTTAGTATGTGTTTAGGGTAATGAGTTTAACTAAGTGTTTAGTCAATGCACTCTATCATATAAAAAATTATACTATAAATTTTATATAAAATTTATTAAAAATTTAAAATTAACTTGTAATCAATAAATTGTATTATGAAACTTATTAAAATAAAACATTTATAAAATGACTTTCATAAATTTAAATAATTCTTTTATAAAATACCCATAACCCGACGTTCTGCTTACTTTTGACCTTATAGTGTAATATGCTTAGACCCATATAAAAGAAAAATTGCCTCCAAGAAGATCGTGCCACACAGCATGTAGAAATGTCAAACACTTCCTTTCTTAGGAACTTCTTAGGTGTCTTATCCCTCTATATATTCTCCACCCTCATTGGCATAGAGTGAATCCGTTGCCCACTATCAATATAATATAAATCTCGACCATTTTATTTTAATCCAATGTCAAAGCTCCCAAATAGAGCACTAATATTCCAATATCGAGTTTAGTTGGTTGTTGAAGAGGATACAGAAAAGAAGAAAGGGACTTTTTTTAATTTATTTATTACAACCTATTTGGGATATACGCATGACATATAATTTGGTCCTGATTCACAATATCTCTTGTCAATAATCTTTAACACATGAAAATGCAATTGTATTGGCTGTTCAAGATAAAATAAATAGTGAACACTTATTTTCTTTCGATTTTTTTTAATGTTAGTCAAGTATTATTCTTTTGAAGAGTTTAATTTTCCATATATAGAATATTGTAGAGGTATTAATAACACAGAAATGATGGCTTTTAATTCATATAAAAATTATATTTTTATATGAGGATTGATCAGACAAGAGAGGAGCATGATGCATTCCCATGTGGCTTCTGACGCTATATCCACTCTAGGCAGTATCCTAAATAACAACAACCTTGGAACACATTCCATTCCTCAACGGTGGTGGGTCCTAGGAACCCAACACTACATGTTCACCTCTCACATTTTACCTTTGGGTCTCCACCATACTCAACATTATTTTTGCTCTCTGACGCCAACCCCACCCAATCAACATTCCATATTGCAATTTTAAACGTCATTTATGGAAACATAAATTAGTGAACTTATTTCATATGCAATGCATGCATAGTTCCTTTTCCTATCTATATAAATAGCCAAGCTAGGTTTATCTTTGGTATCAAACTCGAAATAACGTGATATCGTCAACCATCCTTTGCAATTGCAAGAATCTTTATTAGATTTGTTTCTTTCTTCCATCAGTGTCTCCTTTAGTTGAGTGCCTAGCTTACTTTTAAAGCAGGTGCGGCTAATATTTCGCCTGGCACATCCACTCTATTTTCAGCTCTGTTTAGTTTTTTTTTTAGTTCCTATTCAAGCAATTAACACTACATTATCTATTGCTTTCTTCTTCTCTTGAATCTTGATAGTTGCCAACTTGAAGTTGAAGGATAGATGGGTACCCATAAATTTTATTATGTCATGTTCCAAAAAAAGAAGTTTATGATTTTACTAATTAAAGAATTAATAAATTGAAATTTTATACGTACTAGAACATATACAGCAGAATAAATTAATAATATTAAATTTAATATTTTTTTCATTTTAATTATTTAACTATTATCGTAATAGCAATGCTTGTTACTTGTCAGCATAACTATATTGGGTGTGTAAACTGTAAAGCATGATATTAATGAATTTTTAATTTTAAATGACCTGTTTATTTCAGGATTTGATCCTTTCATATATATAGTAAACTATATGTGATTATATTGGACAGAAAAGAAAATCATAAATTTTATCACATATAACGATAAGTTGTCTTGTAATTAATTATAATGAATCATTATTTAGTAAAATTTATATGTAGAAATTGAAAATAATATTAACAGATTTATCATAATTTTACCCACACTGTTTAACTAATTCAGCTAGAATCACTTTAAAAAAAAAATTCTTTTAATTGTGTGTGTAATTTTTCAATGGTCAGATAAGATATTTACCTTATTCTTTGATGTAATATGCGTGGTTGATGATTTGAAGTTCTTCCAATTAAAATACTTAGAAAAATACTACATTGGACAGACACACGTACGTTTAGCGATGCGACATATATACCACCAAAAAATTCGGGGGTATAGTTTCATCATCTAAAGTCCAAACTTTATTATTATAACCTTACCCCGTCTAATTAACAAATAATATATTTTACTGTACTATTATATTTTTTTCCATGATGTAAAGTAAAAGATGTTGTTCTTTGCACTTGTCCTTCGTATACAACCTCAAATTTGGGGTCATTGACCTTGCACTTCTCCCCTTCACTTAATGTTGGAATACTGACACCTCTGTTCAATAGCTAGTGAAATTCCCCGTCCCCAACATCAAAGAATCTAATTTTATTTCTTCAAAGATATGATAATGCTTGGTGACTTGGCATATATTCTCTTTCTGAAAAATAATGCCATACATAAATTTTATTTATGTAAGTAGAACTCATACTTATTGTATTAAGAAAAAAATATCCTAAAAAAATTAGTTTAATTTATGTGATATTAAAAAAATATTAAATACTTTGGATATAACTAAAGAGACTAATATTTCACAACATGATGAACTAAAGTTCGAATCTTGATCGAAAAAAATAATCATATTTAATGTTCAAGAATATTTTGAACATGATTACCTTCGAAAGAGGAAACAGTTGAAAAATAATATATATATATATATATATATATATATATAATTATTGAATGCAAGATTAATAATTAATAGAAAGAAGATATATAATCATGATTTCAATTAGCAAGAAACTTTAAAAAATAAATAATAAATTATTATGTGATACTATAAAAGTCCGTTGTAGTTTGGTGAAGCCATTAATTATCAAAATAATATATCTTCTCTGGCCACTAGTGATGTTTTTATTTTCTTATAGGTACAAAGAAGGAAGAAGCACGCGTGAGGGTGTGTGGGTGAATGGCGCAGAGAGTACTAGTAGGAGAGATGTTGGTGTTGGTGTTATTATTGTTGGCACCAAAGACAAAGGCAAAGGCAATGAGCATAACAAGAGGTCATAACAATAAAAGCAGCAGGGGTAAAGAGTCCTCTGGTTCTAGTGATGAGGGGGGTGCAATTAGCTTTTGTTTGAGTTGGAGATTGGCAGTGGAGGCAAACAATGTGGTTGCATGGCCAACAGTTCCACCTCAGTGTTCCCGATATGTTGAGACTTACATGATCAATGGCCAGTACGACCGGGACTTGGATTTGATTTTGGAGGAAATCTTGGCTTATGTCAACCAAACTTTTCTCCTTGGGGATGCCATGGATGCTTGGATTTTGGATGTTGATGACACTTGCATCTCCAACATCTATTATTACAAAGGCAAGAAATATGGGTATGTATATATTAACTTGTGTGTGTGTGTGTGTGTTTGCTTTTAGTCTTAGACCTCTAATCTAACATCTATTATTACAAAGGCAAAATTTTGTTTGTAGTAAATAAAAATTCTATATGTAGGTGTGATCCGTATGACCCATTTGCCTTTAGGACGTGGGCCATGAAAGGAGGGTGCCCTGCAATTCCTTCCGTACTAAGGTTGTTTAACATATTACTAGATAAAGGATTCATAGTATTTTTACTCACCGGAAGAGATGAAGAGACCCTTGGTCAAGTTACCCGGAACAACCTACACAATCAAGGATTCATTGGCTATGAACGCCTTATTTTGAGGTATATGGGCATAGTTGAGTGTTCTATTCTACCTCTCTTCTTTCATATATTCTTTTTTATTAGTTAAAATTAACTTAGATCTCTTTAATTAATTTGGGAAAGAGATTGAACAAATGGGAGAATGAAACTCAAATATTCACTGACTTAATGGCTCTTTTAATTTCTCAAATATAATAGGAACTGATTATCAAATGTAAGGCTTATTCCATAAAAAAAAAAAAAAATACTAGCTATATTAAAATGGCTTCTCTTTTAATCCGTCTGTGGTTATGAAAATTTAACCATTGAAGAGTGAAGGCATATTAAAACTAATAGAACTATCTGGATCAAATTTGCAGGAGTTCAGCATATAAAGGGAAAAGTGCAATGAAATACAAATCCGATGTACGAAAGCAGTTACAGGACCAAGGTTACAGGATATGGGGCAATGTGGGAGACCAGTGGAGTGATATTCAGGGAGACTATTTAGGGAACCGTACTTTCAAGCTACCTAATCCCATGTACTTTGTTCCCTAATCTAATTATGGTTTACATGTATCATGAACTTGTGGCAAATTAAAATAGCCAACATGCAAATGTATTAATTTGGCATCAATAATTTACTTTTGGGTGCTGCTACCAAGTTTATACAATATGATGAGAGGGATATTAGTATGGTAAAAACACTCCAAACATACACTATAAGTCTATAATTAAGCAAATACACATATGATTAAGTTCTTACAAGGTCTTTAAAGAAGTTTAAAACAATTAGTGACGGCTATAATATATGACAAGGCAACACTCCAAACATACACTATAAGTCTATTACATACACTAATATTAACACGAACATAAGATTTTTGTAATAAACAGGTGAGAACATTTGACAAGGCAATCTTGATGATAACTGTCACCCACAATCTATAATATATGTATCTCTACGTCTACAGATTGTCTAAATATGTGACAGCATCAACTCTAAGCCTTGCCATCACAAATACTAATACGATCAATCCCAAAGTTATCCAAAATAGATCCTTATAATGCAATGGATAGCACTATTAATCCAGTGCCAACAGTCGCTCCTGCTAATGAACCAACCAAATAGGAATGTTGCAAATCCTTTTTCAAAATTGCATCCTTAATAGCCTTGTCATATTCAAGGGACAGGAAAACATATTTGTTCGATGTTGCGCTAATTGAACCAAAGAAGAAAAAGAAAAACATTAAGTTGGCCATAAATATCACATCAGTTTCTTCATATATCAATGCAGATATTTGAATCATGCACTCCCTTATTTGAAATTTTATACCTCCTATTACTTTCTGGAGTGTAAATTTACATTTCATAATCGATTTTCTGAAATATAATAAGAAGTGCAGATTCAATAATGGGAGTGCAAGAAATAAATGCCACCAATGCAACACCTGTTGGGTTTTGGGCTCCCTTCCCAGGCCCAAATAGGTAAATCCATAATGGGTCACTTAACTTAATGAAAATGATCAAATTAGGGTCGCAAGAGACGCTCCTTATACTAAAAACACAACAAACAACCAAAAAGGAGAGAGAGAAAGAAAAACCATTGCGAAATTTGCATACCCACTAGACATCATTGTTTGGAATTGCAATTGCAAATTCGTTCATTGTTACATCGGTTTGTTTTTTTTACAGCAAGTTCTGATTCTTCGTTTTCACTAGTCTGATTTTTAATATTATCTTTCTTTATCTTTTTTGGAGGTGCATTTCACTAGTTATCTCCCAATTAAGTGAAAAAAAAAAAAAAATTCACTCAAGTATCCCGAGCTTTTGATCCTTATTCATTTTAATTTACTTTCATTTATCTAAGTCTTTTAGTTAAAATCAACTACTTATTTTAAAATATATCGCTAATAATTAAATTAAATATATATTACAATTTAAATTATTTATTTAAAATGAAAATATATTTATACTTTTAGAATAATTTTTTATTATAAATTTTAATTATAATATAACTTATATTAAAAAAAATGTTTATTCATTATGTATTTAATGTTATAAATTTTTTTATCATTTACATTTTAACTAACTTTAGAAAAGAGAGGTTACGGAGTCAATCTTCAAAATATTTTCGTATGATTTTTTCTTTACCTATCAAGTATTTGCAGGCTTCAATTGTCTTTTGGGTTCCTTCATTAGTCACCGATTAACAGTTATCAATCATCTCTCTATCTCTCTCATCCAACTCATTTTTTCACTCTGATTCTTCCAGCTCACTGCCCAAGCTATAACTGTAACATTTCCGCGGACAGTAAAACACAAGGTAGGTTCGATGACTTCACTGTTACTTTCATTCTTACTGTTCCACTATGGTGATTTCATCTTCGCCTGTTCTGAATAACTCATTTATTCATTTTTTTTCCTCTCTCGATGCTTAGTTGATTGCTCATAAACTGTTCGATTAAATGCCAGCTTTTTTTATTACCGGAGATGTGCATATATTTTGACGGAGCAAAATTACAAGTGAACTATATATGTTCAGCAATTTAAACTTTAAATTAGGATCAAAGAAAATGATAATATATGCGGCATAGGAGGTTGGTTGTGATGTTCATAGCACGATGCTTTTTGTAGTGCTGGTTTTATTATGTCAGTATGGTCACTCAGTTTATGGGGTTATGGCCGTGATTGTGGGCTAATTAGCTATGTACATGTATTCTTGTTATTGGATGCTCACTTCTTGTGGCTATCTTTTTTGTTTAATGAAATTTTGCCATTTCAAAAAAAAAAAAAAAAAAATCCAGCCTTTTAGTATGTTGTTAAGCTTAGTTGATTGCCAATCAGCTGTTTGAATTTCACTGCAGAGAGAAATGGGATTTGCTGGAGCCCTTAGGAACATTGTTTGCCCTCTCTCAGTCGCATCATCAAGAACTTTAATGCCTCAAATCTCCACCAATGCTTCTTCGATGGAGCCATTTTGTTATGCTTTAACATCTCCCTGCAAATCTCCTCAATGGCTTCTTCCCCTTTGGAATCACTTCCACAGCTTGACAGACACTCACTTCCCCAAGAGACGACCCTCTGAAAAACCTCATCGAAAGAGGGCCAGCTTGAGACCCTCTGTTGTGTCCCTTTTTGAGCTTTTGATTTTGAATTGATATCAAATTTTGAAATGCTTTTATTTTGTTCAGGGCCTTATGCTTGGGTTCAATATACACCTGGCCAATCCATACTTCCAAACAAGCCTAATGAAGGGAGTGTCAAAAAGAGAAATGAGAAGAAACGAATGAGGCAACGCCGTGCCTTTATATTGGTGTGCTCTCCCTTTACCCTGTACACATTGGATTTTGGAGGTTTTATTTATGAGTGTTGAGTGTGTTTTCTGTTTGCATGGTAAAGAAAATGACAACCCTCTTTTATAATGTAATAATGCTTCGAAAAGAGGGCGAGGGTTAGAAATGAAACAGGAGGGGAAAATTCATTGTAATTGCTGATTGTGTGAGGACTTCATTTTGTCATTTATTATGTCTGTAACCTTCATGAACATTGGATATGAAAAGTACTACTACATTTAGCTAGAGTAGATAATTGGTGGTCAGTTGATATGCGTCTAGCATATAGTGCTTTCCAAGCTAAAAGAAGTAAGAAATTAATCACAAAAGAGCAATAATTGTCTACATTTGCTGGAAGTATTGAGTATTCCTTCTCAATCATACTCTCACTCATTTTATACATTTTTATAGCAAAAAACCAAGGAAAGAAGTGAAGAGAGTAAGATCAAGAAAAGCAAAGCAAAGGTTCCCACGCCATCAGCGTGAGAATTGGCGCCGTCCGCGCCAAGGAAAAGAATTGCATTGTAAAACTCTCTGCCAAGCCACGCCATCAGCGCTAGAACTGGCGCCGTCCACGCCAAGGAAAAGAATTGTATTTTGTAACTTTCTGCCAACCCGCGCGATTAGCGTGGGAGCTGGCGCGAGTAGCGCCAAGTCTATTATGCAACCTGCGCGACTAGCGTGGGAGTTGGCGCGAGTAGCGTGGGCGACGCTGGTTTCTGCTGTTATATTTCATAGTGCACGATTTTGAGGGCATTTTGGAATATTCACTCCCTGCATATAAATAGAAGGTCACAAAATTAATGAGAGACGGCTGTACACTTCCAAATATCATAAACAAAGAGAAGAGAGAGCTTGGGGAGTGCTTTGCTAGGTCAAGGAGATTGAAGACCAAGATTGAAGAGATTCTTCTTTCTTCTGTCTCTTTGATGTTCATCATCTAAGCATGCTTTGTTTTATGCTTTTGAAGTCAGACATGAATATGTCTGGCTAGTTCTTTATTGTAATTAGGGTCACAAATCTAATGTAAGCCCCTTTTCGGTTGGATTGGTTTCTATTGTTCTTTTATGCTAAGTTACTTTACTTTACCTTGTTCTTGAAGAATATATTTTTATTAGACTTGATCGCTCTGATAATGTTCTGAGGGTTAGGGTTCACAATAGGAATATTGGGGTAACAGTAAAGTAACAATCTTTATATTATCTAGGAATAGAAATGTATGATTGCAGATGATTTGATGCATCCAACTTAATGCTTAACCCAAGAGAGATTACTAAGGAATTAAGATCTTAAAGTGGGTTAAAGGGTTAAAGTCACTAAGGAATTAAGATTTAACTACTTTTCATTGAAAATGCATTATCTGAATAATTAGGATAATTGACTGTAGTAATCAATCCAAGTTAAGAAGGTGGTGATCAAAAGGTGGGTGTGCCCTGGCTACAATTCATTCTCATATTTTCCTAAAATCACTACTCTTGTTCTTGAATTTCTATCAATTCTTGAATCTTGTATTTTATTTTTCCTTACTTCAAAATACAATACACACTTTCATCCAAACGTTTAGTAATCTAACTTAGAGATAATAGTTGTGATGGTGCATCAATCCTTGTGGGACAATATTCTACTTATCCTTTAATTAGTTGGAAAGATCGGTAAACTTGCCGAAAGTGCAACACTAGTTTATTTGTTATTGAATGTCAAAAGTATTCCATAGACAAGATTATAGCCATAATAATCACCTTTAGAAATTGAAATTTTGAAAACAAGGTGACTTTTATCTATGTTTACTGGTATGAGATCATTATATGGTTTTTCTTTGACAATGACTTTGGAATTTATTTGGCATTCTGTGACAAATAATTGACTATCAAGTGTCAATCAAAGTAAGATGGGTTGTTTTATAACTTCAATTTGTCTAGTAAATGGAGTTGGTTATGACCATTTTTTTATCTGGCAGGTGTTTGTTTTAGCTATTAAGGAGGTTAGAGTGATTTTCTTATAACTTAACAACATATCAGTGCTAGTTTTAAATTGATTTTTTGTTTTGTAAACTAAAAGTTTCTCTATGGTATGGTATCAGTCCAAATATCTCCTATTGGAATAAATGTTCAATGTGGACTCTTGCATACAGGCGGTAAGGAAGAAAAGGAAAGCTCAGCTGCAATAGGCCAATCGGAAGAAAAATATTCAGAGGGTAGAACGTAAGATGGCTGCAGTTGCAAGGGAAAGAGAGTGGGCAGAAAGACTGGCTGAGTTGCAGCGACTTGAGGAAGAGAAGAAAAAATCTATGGCTTGAATTTGTTTAGGACCCTACCTGCAATTGGTTATACCAGTTATGAACTTCTCTAAACACTGTTGCTTTATTTTCAATATGATCTATGGCTTCTGTTATTTGGGAGACCTTGTGCCAATTTTAAGCATGTATTCTTTTCCTTTCTGGAACATGGAAGTTTGAAACTCCTCCTTACTTTCTGAATAGTCAATTCCCTCCCTGCCTAGAGAGAGTAATGCTAAATGCTGACCCTTTTTCTTGAAACAAAAATGAAAGAAATAAAAGAAACCGTCTGTCAGATCACTCTGCATGTTAGTAAATCTAACAGTCTATATTCATGGGAAGGAAAGGAAAGAGTTAATTAGGCAGAGACAAGGATAAACCATGATAATAGAATTGATTTTGTTGTGATCAACAGCAATATAAAGAAAGGTGGAAGGAAGGCGAAAGGGTGTCCAGAATCTATTATCCTTTTTGGCATTTGCTCAAGGCAAGTCTGACATGCACGGGAGTCTCTGCTGATGAATTCTTTCCTTGTTTTTGATTCTATTGTCCAAGTTCTAGTTAACTACTCATCATGAAACTTTCTTTGTTTATAAGGATCATCCCTCTGTAGGGATTGTTAATAAATAACAGCAGAAATTTTATCCCAGCTCTTCCACTATCCTTATGCTTGGTGAACTTGTGTATTCCCTCTCCATGTCTCTCGTGTAAAAATTTCTATTTGGCTCAAACTATACGACGTTGATTTGTGTGGGATGAGGTTTTCGATTGTTTGAGTAATATCAATTTGTGTAAACAAGGGCAAATTGCAGCCGTTAGTCTTAGTGATGTAGCTTGATAAATGTATGAGGCTAGTCCAGGCCATTCTATTATTTTCAACATGGATGTTGTTGGCTGCAGTAATTTTGTACAAAAGCAAATTAGATCTAATTATAGATGATACCTTGGGTGACAGCAACTCCGAAATATACTAGCACTCCTTCAACTAATTAATTGGCAAAATCTTGAATGATGTTCAGAAGCCTGAAACTTGAGAAATTTCCACGTTAATGACCTCTTTCTATTAGTGTTCTCTATCATAGACAAACTCTATAAGGGTTCAGTCATTAATAGAAACTGATGATAATTGGACAATGAAAACTTGATCTTTATGTTCAAGCCAACTTGGATGTTGTGTATGTTAATAGTTGAACTGAAGTGGGAGATGCTTGTGTTCTTGTATGTGGCGACTACTTCGGAATAATAATATTTGGGAATGCTAAAGGATTATGGATGTAACATGCTCAGAACTAAAGAAAGACTTATGTCACGCTGTCTCGAATAAGATTGTTATTTATAGATGATATTTGTGATTAATATATATATATATATATATATATATATATATATATATATAAAAGACTTAACTATACTTAAATTGTTTGAGGAATTCACTTTTTATTTGATTTTTATCATGTTTAGAATTTTTTTTCAAGCATTAGTTAAGTTACATAATTTTTCTGAATATGAATCTAATATAACATGTTTCATGTCTAAAATTAGCAAAAAAAATTAAGAAATTGTATCTCAAAATAAAAAACGTAACTATTTCAAAAGTATAATATTAACTTAAATTTGAGAGATAAAAAAATTAAAATAATATTTTAAATGATAAAAAACCAAAACGAATTTAGTTTAAAAATAAAGAATCAAAAGTATATTTTAGCTTATATCCCTCAATACTTAAATTTTTTTACCGTTGTCACCAATGAGCTATCATTCTTAACCAACAACTAGCTTTAACATATGATCAAGCTGTCCCAAGTTCAATTGATCCCGGAAGTACAAGTATGGAACTAAGTATTTGGAATTTTTAAACTTCAAATAATTATTTTGAAGTATATTCGATGATTTGGTGCTCTTATACGTTATTTTTTTTTTTTTTTTTTTACAAGCGTGCACTTTTTTTAATCGGCAAAATAAGTATGTATTATATTAATTAGTAGGTATAAGCTATACCCAATCATCCAGATACAGTTTTACAAGCGTGCTCTTATGCTTTAAGGGTATTAAATTTTGAAATTTGGAAAAGAATAATCAATTACCCACTACTAGAAATGTAGGCTTCTACGACGGCATTTTAAAGACGGTTCCATCAAACCCGTCGTCGAAATGTGCGCGGTGGCATTTTCGTAATAAATGGGAACTTTTCAAAGTCGGTTCTATAATAACCGTAGTCGAATAAGCTAATCAAAGTCGGGTATTTTAGCAAACCGTAGTAGAATAGACTTTTTTTTTTTAAAAAAAAAACGCTTAATCAAAGTCGGTTCCTTACAGAACCGTAGTGGATATAGACTTTTTTTAAAAAAAAAAAAAACGCTTAATCAAAGTCGGTTCCTTACAGAACCGTAGTGGATATAGACTTTTTTTTTTAAAAAAAAAGCTTAATCAAAGACGGTTCCTTACAGAACCGTAGTGGATATAGATTTTTTTTTAAAAAAAAAAAAACGCTTAATCAAAGACGGTTCCTTATAGAACCGTAGTGGATATAGACTTTTTTTAAAAAAAAAAAAAACGCTTAATCAAAGTCGGTTCCTTACAGAACCGTAGTGGATATAGACGTTTTTT
>PYAF01003184.1:1136554-1173879 GCA_007407185.1 Glycine tomentella
CGTAGTTGAAAAGCGCCTAATCGAAGTCAGTTACTTTGAAAAACCGTAGTTGAAAAGTGCTTAATCGAAGTCGGTTCCAACAGAAAACCGTAGTTGAAAAGAGCTTAATCAAAGTCGGTCTCCTGGCCGTAGTTGAAATGCTTCTTTATCAACGACTACTATATCGACCACGGTCATATGACCGTAGTGGAAATGCCTCTAGAACCGTAGTAGATTTACCCGTTTGTGGTAGTGACCCAATTATTGAAAATAATAATCAAATAACTTACAAATAGCTAGAAATAAAAAATTGCTATCATGTCTACTAAATAAATGAGAATTATTTCCAATAATCAATTATTCTTCACAAAAAGCTAAAATATGAATTGAATAATTGATGGTAACGACGATAGACAAATAACTAATTATTATAACCAATAACTGATTATTTAATGTGGGCTAAGAGCTTGATGTTCTTTATGTGCCCAAGTTAATAATTGATTGTTTGTTAAGACTATAAGTTTGAAAAAAAGTTAAGGTCAAATATTTTACAGTCAGTTAATTAAATCTCAATTTTAAGTGAAGATCAGAGTCCACCTAAAAGTTAATTTAACAACGTGTATGGTTTAGTTGATTAAATAGTGTGAATTATTATATATCTGTACTTGAGTTTGATTTTTATGAAAAAAAGGTCATAAAAGCTAATTTATATTATACAAAATTGTGAAAGAAAGAATGGGCCGGGATAAAAGTACAAGATAGAGAGGCAGTGGAAAAATCCAAGCATATAGCCAATTATTTAGTGACTTAGAAGAATGAAGGATAAATAAAAGAGGTAAGTATAGTCTTTTCTTCAAGTTAGGTACTCTCCATTATAATAGAAGTTAAGCAAATTGTACTTTTTTTTGCTTCAAATAATAACAGGGAGAAAAATATATTTAACGATCAAAGGAAGATCTAAGAGATTGGCAGATATGTATTTTCAGTGTAAAATTTCTTTATATTGATATGTAATAAAGTTTAAACAAATTTTCATGTTATTATTTTCATTAAAGTACAGTTTAGATTAAAAAAATCTAATAAGACGAGCTTTTTTTTTTTTTTGCGGACTAATAAGAAGAGTTATTCTAATATTCTTCCTCTCTTTTTTTTTTTTGTGTCTCTATTCATGTTTCTTTCTCTCTGTTCACATCTTCTTTACGTTTCTCCAATTCTAATGTAACCTCTATTAATCTCCTAGGGGAGTAGGACGAAAAAGGGTGACTAGCAAAAAAATTATGAGTCTGGATTTTGAGACGGTGGAGCATAAGAGGGTGGTAAAAAAATACGTGTTGGAATTTTGAGATAAATTTAATTAAGCTGATATCGTTAAACGAGTAAATTTTATTAGATGTTAAACCATCAAATGTGTGAATCATCTAAAATGAGATTACTTTAGTTTAGTCGTGGTCTCAAATTCAAATTCTGACATAAATACTCAGAGGAAAAAGTACATTGTTCATAGTGATTAAATAAGACTCAAGTAGAATTATTTTTCCTAAAGAGCATCTATGGTTTATAAAAAAGATTTATTGGATGTTAATATAAAAAGATTTCATATTGATATACTATTGTCTCAAAAGGTAAAAAGTAAAAAAATTACTTTTCTGGTTTTTTTTTTTTTTTACAAATTAAAGTTACCTTGAGCCTAAGTAACGATTTCTCGCATGAATTGTATGCAAGAATATTTATAAGGGAAAAATAAATCCAAACATTGTTATAATGGATGAAAATGAGATATATGTTTTGAATATAAGAGAATTTAAGACTAAATAAATGCTGTAGAGTACTAGAGTTATCTCATTATCTCATGTTAAGATTTTAAGAAAAAGAGAAATGTAAAACAAATGGGAACAAAAAACAGGTGAATATAAAAAGGATGTGCTTGCTCGGAGACAATAAGGCAAACATTTAGCCAAAAAAACTAGGGATTTGTTTGATTTCAGGATGCTTGTCTTTTTTTTTAGAATTTGTAAATTATAAAAATGTCACCATATTATTATTCTGGTTTATGATTTTAAAGATTTTGTATTAAAAAATGGAAAATAACAAAAATCTTGTTTTTATTGTCTTTTGTAGATATATTCAAAATAAAAATAATAATATATAATATTTTTGTAATTATTTTTAAAAAATAAATAAAAACATAAAAGGTTTTCAAACTAATAAGTTTATAAGGATAACATAAGTTTTTTGTTGAAGTATATGAGCCAATATATATGGTTCGCTTCAAAATGAGTATGACTCGGTTCAGTTGCATAACACCAAGTGATATATAATATTGTGATAATAGCCATAAAGTCAAATAAGGCAAGATAAATGG
The DNA here is from genome assembly GCA_007407185.1 of Glycine tomentella. Lineage (NCBI taxonomy): Eukaryota > Viridiplantae > Streptophyta > Magnoliopsida > Fabales > Fabaceae > Glycine > Glycine tomentella. The sequence goes on from PYAF01003184.1 coordinate 1,138,896, forward strand.
AGTACGTAGCCAAAGCATTTATTGGTTTCTTGAGTACAAGCTAAGTCGAAAATGAGTGCCCTAAGGCTTAGAAGAAGAGATAGAAATTAAGTTGAAGGAAAATACTAGTAAATAATATAGATAGGTTTTGTTGGTCAAGAAATGAAATACATGGGATTAGGGAGCTTGAAAGTGCGATTGCCCAAACACTCTCCTTGAAGATCACTCCACTGGTCTCCCACATTTCCCCGTATCCTGTACCCTTCTCCTTCTATCTCCTTCCGAATTGCTGACTTGTATCTCACTGCACTTTGCCCTTTGTATTCAGCACTCCTACAAAAACCAAAAAATATAAATTCTTAACTTCTTTTAATTTGTGTGTATACAATAGTGGCAACAAAATTTAAATTAAAGATTTTGTACAAATCAATTTATTATTTAAATATTTCATCATTAAGCTGTTCTTAATGGATTCTATTTGTTAACTTTACCTCATGATTAATCAACCTTTGCATAATTGACCCAAGACCCTGAAGATTACAAGTCTTCGTTAACTAATATTAAGAGCTGGTTAAGCGAGGGTTTTCCAATCAAAAGTGAATGGTGTGTTTGGCGCCTTTAGTTGTCTCGTACACCATATATACTAGATAGAAATAGACGAAAAGTAAATAGAGAGGAAGCTTTCGAAATCTTTCTTTATTGATTTTGCATGCACGGAGGTTGACTAGGACAATACGGAAGAAGTCCAATTTATGCATTGTCAGCATGGCGGTGTAGACTTTCTAATACAACCATGAGATTATGAAGAAGAAAAGTAAAAAATAAAAAAAAGTTATAGTATATAGTTGACCAAGTCTATTCCCTTTTTTATTTAATTTTATGTAATTTCAATAGTAAAATACTAGCTAACTGAATCAGTGATTAGATTTTGAACTAAGATTTATATATATAAAGAAAAAATAGTTTTGTGCCTTTAAATTAACAACGTACAAGTACAATTATACAACTAACTTTTTACTTTCTAACTAACTGAGGCTACCTTTGCAACATGGAAGCACAGGGTATTTGACATTGAGAGTTGCAGGGTTAGGGTTGTTGAAGATTTAAACAAAAAGAACTAATACCTTTTTATAATTAAGTAGTACTATTTACTACTATCTTTTGGTAGTTAGTTAATAGTATTCGACTCTCATAATTTACTTTCCACCATTGGTTATTTTGGAAGAAAGTGCTACAATCAGTTGTCCAAGCTAAGAATCAACCTTAAACATTGATTAAGGGACAAACTTTTATTTAGTAAATAAACAATTCTATCTTAAATTAGAATAATGATACACTTATATTTACATTTTTTAAACATCTAACTAACATTTATAATTCTCTTTATCTCTTTATTTATGTTACATCATAATACTTATAATATTTATATTTTTTACTTTCTCTCTTTCGCTAGGTGTAAAATAATATATTAGATCTCTATGAATACTTTTTCGTTAAATCATACTACTAATTATAATAAATAGCGGACACCAGTCTCATCCCTAAATGCATGGTCAATAATTGGTGGGTGACAATTGCACGCGCGCGCACTCGAACACAGATATTAATTTTAATATATTTATATTGTTTTCTTTCCTAATGATATGTCATGCACATTGATATAATATTTTTGGTGCCATCAAAAGTATCGTTTTGTACTAACCATTTATAAAAGTTAAATTTATTTATTTGCCGGAGAAAATTAAAGCTGTTTTTCAAAACTCAAATTCGCATGCTTATTTTAAGGAGTGAATTGAAAGTTACTTGCTATCTATTCAAGTGTTCGTTGCATGATGTGATATATAACATATATTAATGAAAGCCATTCAATATAAATAGAATCTCATGCCATTGGAAAAATTGGACGTAGAAATGCACGATTTGTAAACATTTTCCATGTCCGGTATCTTTCTCATGACAATATCCAATGCCACTGGCTATTAAACAACAGAAAATGAAGACAAGGCAAATGCGAATGCTTCGGACAAATTAAGGACTTTGTCAACTCACTTTATAAGATTTTATGTCGTTTCCTTTACAACTGTATATGCAGATGAATAGATACCTAATTCCACCGGCCGTTTTATTAGTTGCCGACTTATATGAGAATGAAAATTAAAAATTGTTTTCCACAATTAATAAAATTGGAAATGGGTGCATGTTGTAATGTGGAGTATTCGTCGAAAAAAGTTTGACCGAAGAACATGGTAAGTAATGAGTGGATAGACGAAACTCATAGTATAGTAGAACAGGAGTCCTTCTAGGAAGTTACGCTTACGCAAGGTCAACAAATAATCGGAATCCACATCATACCATCCATTACGCCTCATGTAGATGAAATAAATTACTAAAATTTTCTACTATGTCATAGTATAACGAAAGATTCGAATTGAAGCGTGTGAAATTCAAAGTGTTATCTTAGCATTCCAATTATATAAATATATATAAGATTAAAGATATTTACATTACCTGAGAATAAGACGTTGGTAGCCGATGAATCCCTGGTTACGCAAGTTGTTAGTGGTGATTTGAGCGAGAGTTGCTTGGTCTCTACCTGTTAGCAAGAACACTTTGAATCCTTTGTTTATCAAGGCGTTAAACAGTTCTCGCACGGCAGGATTTGCGGGACACGTTCCCTTCATAATCCATGCCTTGAATATAGCTGAGTCAAATGGGTCGCACCTGCGCGCGCAAATCACATCACATCACATCATATGTATGCCATATTTGATTCTTATATATAAAAAACAATGAATGAATATATTGGCATTTAGTTTACCCGAATCGCCTTCCTTTGTAATAAGAAATGTTGGAGATGCAAGTATCATCAACATCCAAAATCCAGGCATCCATGCCATCGGCAGCAAGAGGAATCTCATCGGCATACGACAAGATATGTTTGACGACGAGGTTAAGGTCAAGCTCGTATTGTCCACCGGACATGTATTTCTCAACGTGGTTGTAGCACTTGGCTGGGACCGTTCGCCATGGACGCGCATTGTTTGCTTCAACCGTTAGCCTCCAACTCAGACCATACCTCTCTGACTCGTCATCGGCTTTTTCAATTTTCTTCTGATCATTACCCTTTTGGTTCATCAATACTACTTTGGTTAATAAGGCTAACAAATATTCTTGTCCCGCAACTATTCCTTGCTCAATTTTAATCTTCCACATCATCTTTATCTTTAAGGATGTGTGACTACCAAAATTAGGAGAAGGAAGGAAGCAGGTGGAAAATATGCGAGCTGGCTAGTTGGCATTAGGAAAGGAGGATGATGAATGGGAACGAGCAGCGCAGTGTGACTTTTAATCCCAAAACTTGTGGGACCCACAGGAAACTTCAAAGAAATTAAAACGAAAAGTTCTTTGCCTTTCCCCTCCTCTATTTCCACGAGAGAATCATTTTGTAGACATTTATTTGGGAAAAAAAATTAAAATAATATTATTTCAATAAAAAATTATAAATATGAGATTGTTTTAAAATTATTTATAAATATGTGGTTTGAGTCCTATATGTGCCAAAAATTTAACATTTTTATTATATTTATCATTTCATTTTTTCTCTAAAAGTTTTTTAATTTTTTCTCTAGAGTTTGTAAGTAGGTTATTTCTATAACAAAACTCTCACAACAAATAAGTGAATTTAATAATTTTTTATATTATTTAATATGTTATATTATTGAATTAGAAAATTGTTAGTGGAATAGATGTTAGTTTTGTAAAAAATTATTGGAGACTTTTACATAATTTTTAGTAGAACTATTCAAAAAATTATTTTAAGTTAAACTATTAGATAACTAATCTAAACTAAATTAAACTATTTGTAATTATTTGTTATGACAGTAATTTGCAATTTCCAACTCACCCAACTTATTTTTTTCCTCCCCACATCCACATCCCATAAAAAAATCCCTTTGCAACTTTTTTTCAACCACCAAGGACAACCTAAAGATAGATAAATAAAAATAGGGAAAGAGAAGAGCACGGATTTGACGACACAAACCCTAACTCCAAAAGACAATACCTTACCTTCCAAGTTGCCAATATCTTTTCAAACTTCTTCACAATAGGTCTCCAAAAAAAAAAGTTCTCTATGTGGATTTTAACCCATCAAAAGTCCTAAATACTTAAAGGAAAGCTCATAAGTCTACAATTCAGCTACTCTACAAACCTTATGTTTGAATTTGAATCCACTTCAATAGCTCCAAATGCAGTCTTGAAAAAGTTCACCTTGAGACCCTATACCAATTTAAAGCACCTCAACGTACTCTTTATTGCAAAATCATTTATCCTTGAAAACTTTTCCAGTGAAAAGCGAATCATCTTGCATATTGGAAAAGTTTAACAGCAACATCATCATTGCCAATATAGAGCTGATATATCCCTACCTCAACATACTGTTAAAAATGATTTAGAGTGACAGTGACATTTTCATACATAATATCCACGGTCTAAATTGCCGAGTACTTGAGCCATGTAGAGTTTACCTTATTCGGGCTATTACAAATAGAAATAGAGCCTGATTATTTTTTAATCTTGAACCAGCATATATATGTTTCCCTTGTGTTAAGAAAATTTTATAAAAGACAGGAAATTATATATCCAGTGTTATGAAAGCTTTAGTTGTAGTCCGGCCACATGAGTACAAGTCCCATAAATGATTTAGAAACGGGAATGGGTGTGGAAATGAAAAGACTTGAGAATAGATATAAAATTAAAAAAACTAGTGCATGACTGCATGTTACTGTTGAAGTCAGGCAAAGGTGCGATATGATTACATTATGATTCCAAAGCTAAGAAGAATTAAGTACTAGGAAGTAAAGTAATTAGGAGTCAGTCCTTTTCCATTTCCTTATTGGGAGCCTGAGAGCCCGTGAACCTTGCGAGCATGACAAAGGTCATCCCTCCAACAACATTGTTAATGAGTCTAAGAGCCAACACGGAGGACTTGAAGAGAAAAGGAGGAAGACATTTCTCCAAAACAAACTCCAACCCGTTCAGTGTCTGGTACCTCACATTGCTGCTAAGACCCATGTGCGCCGCCCAAGTCAAACCGTTCAGAACCATAGGCGGAGCCTTGTTGGGGCTCTCAAACGTAGGGTCCATCCTCTTCCTGGTCGCGATGAGCCCATTCGAGATCGCAGTTCCAACAAGCCCGCTGCCAAGCCCCACCAGCGTAAACACGCCTCCCTTGTACACCAGAGTCCCCAACCGCTCCATCATCCCGTAAGGCCCCGGTTCGAACATGTGGCTGCTGGGACACATCGCGAAGATCCAGGGTAAGGTCCTGGAACATGAGGATGATGACAAGCTCGGTGCCAAGATATACATGAGGATGAAATTCAGAATGCATCCCACCACCATAGTCGAGAACACGAAGTCGAGTTCGTTCAGACCCATGTTGGGCCGCGTCGCCATGTCTCCAGCGACTGCGGCACTCACGCCGACTAATTCTTCCATTAATACCTTGAAAGGGAATTGTGGGTCCGCTGCTACTCTCGATCTCCATCCGTTTAACACCATTTCCACAACTCCCATTCCCGCCGCCTTGTCGCCCCCGCCATCGGACTCTCCTTCTCCTCCTCCTCCTCCCCCTCCTCCTCCTCCTCCACCGCCGCTGTCTCCACCGGAAAAGGAAAGGTGGAGCCTTTGGTTGCGGGGGTGACGTGGGGACGTGAAAGTAAGGGCAGAATGGTAATTGCAATTGTAATGGTAATGGCAATGGCGATGAGAGGAGAGAGGAGACAAACAGAATTGAGCCATGGCTTGTGCTGCCATTGCCATTTTTGACCTTGCCTGAAGAAGAGAAGATAAATTGGTGGGTGGGGAAAAAATAAGTGGTAGAGGGATATGCCAAAAAAGGTGACGAGTGTGAGAAGAATCTAATAAAACCTTGGAATGATACAAAACAAAAGAAATCAAAACCCTAAGCCACCTAATTTGATAGGGAAAGAAGTTCAGCGAGTGTTTGTTTGATTCTGGGATTTCAAAATTTCTCGCCTGCCACGTGGACTACAAATATCGGACTGCACTCCACCTCATCCCTCAATTTCAAATCTGACGGAGTATTCTTCATATTTCATCTCTGTAAAGAGCTTAACGTGTGATTGTACAACTTGGTATGGAATGAATCCATTTTCCTCAATTTGTCGCATGGTGCAAAAATTTTAGTTTTGCATCTATGTGTTTCTTTAAGACAATTGAAAGTTGGAAGCAGTAAGATTCAACACTAAATATAAACACAGATATTCGATTCAAAACTAAATATAAACACAGATATTCGAACCCTTTTTTTATAATTCTTTAATTATTAAGTTACTAATTTGCCTTCAAAGTTGGGTTAATAATGAAATTTTATAGGGATAAAAAAATGAAATTTTGTTAAGTAATTTTGATGGTATTTAATTTTTCTTTTCATATGCGGAGAAAAAAGACCAAGGTTCGCGTGCATACCCCCTTTGAGAAAGTACGGTTCCACATGATGTTTTGGAAGGGACTATAATATACGCGAGGGTTTTTTCACCGTTAAATTTTCTTATTTTTCTTTTCCGTTTTACCCCTTTCTTCTCTCTATGTCTCCATCAGTCTTCATCTTCCTCTTATACCACCGGCCACCACTGTGTGCCACCGCCTCTAGTGACGTTTCATTTTTTTTTCGGTGACTGGACGAACCATTCAACAAACCATGCAACCGTACTATATGGAACGAAAAAATTACAGAGAACTATAAAAAAGACCACAAAACCACCACAACCCACAAACTCATTGTAAACCACTATGAAGAAACACCTTTGTTGCAATCGCGAATCACCTGTCGCAAAACCCATCACGAAACCCACCGCAAATAAATTGCTTCTCGTCCGAATCCATAACAAAAACCAGATCTGATTGCAAAATAAACTCAGATCCGTCGAACCCAGAACATGTTGAAGGGGTTAATCAAGACTTGTTATTGCTTATTAATTCCTTTGTTCGTGGGATTGATATCTAACGTTGTGTCAGGTTCTGAAGGAGTTCACAAAAACCAAACATTTGACATGGCATAAATCTAAAACATTTTCTCAACAAATATAGTATATACTATATTCTATATAAACAAATAACAGTTTTTTCTTCAGCTGATACATGGTAAGATATCTGTGACATGACATGTATCCTTCAACAACTATATAACACAGTGAATAAAATACAAATGTTTTGAGACAAACAACTAAAAAGAATTCAACCCATGCTCTAACTAACCTTTGAGTACCGATGAGACCTGGCATGTCACATGCCCACAAAACTTGATCCACTTAAGACCTAAAAGTTCACCCATCACATGTGTATTCCAGGCTTCTCACAAGTTACGGACGCAAGAATAAATTCAATAATAAATGTATGAAGTGTGTGCAAGAAAAAGACTCATTTGAACACACCTATTCTCAATACTTAATTATATTATCATTTTTTTCTTTCTAAAAATCTTTCTAGCTTTGACTCCTGTTGTTTTAGAAGAAAAATGCAGGATAAAGGAGAGGATTTAAAACCCCCAGAATGCTAGCCAGCAATAATTGTTAGCCTATTCTTTCATAGATATGCTTTGATTGAGATAGCTCCAAAACAATAACACCATCTACAAGTAACAAGGAAACCTTTCATCGGCCAGTTTTAGCTCGTTTCATTCCACTAGAATTGAATGGAGATACACTTCCACTTGGTCCAGGACTCTCTTCTCTGAAATTTGAATTCAGCATCGCCAATTCACGCAACTGCTGCCTCTTAATATAGTCCTCAGACTCTTCCTGCATATTAAAAGTTGACAACCAAGAGAATGTAAATATAAAAATCTCTTCACAACTAAAAGATTAATCAACAACATGATTACCATATGGAAGTTTCTGTGTTTCTGATTTCCAACAATAAGATGGTCGAGTCAGGGAGGGAAGGTATTGTTCTACATACTAGAGCTTGAGAAAAAATGTTTAATTTGCACCATGTTTTAAGATATTTTGCACCAACTTAATCTGCTAGCTTGAAGTGATTCCAATAGAATATTTCAGGAAAAAGGCAAAGGTACAAAAGGTAAACCATCTGAACTCCAACTGCATGCTAAGAAATCAACTTAGACCCCTTTGAAGTTCATGCCAAACTTGAGAGAGTAAAATGTGAAGCAGAAACCTTGCATGACTTTAAATCTAGTCTAGAAACTGTTATTCATCATTTCAAAGGAATTAACTATTTAACTTTAAAAAAATTCAAAAACAATATAAATAAGTCGTTTGTTTACATTTCCTAGGGAAGTTTCAAGCTTTTAAATATGTGTACACTTTTAGGGATCACAAACTTAATAATACTGGCCAGAGATGAAAGTAAACCTCAATAGCAGTCAGTTCACACAGCATAACCCACAGGGCAGAAGATTAAGACACGGTGTGAAGGAACTTACCACAGGTTTGAGCAGTTCTTCTATAATTTCCTGAGCCTGCCGGAGCCTTATGTCAACAATATTAGCAGGTAAATCAGCCTCAATCAAAATGTGGAGTTGCTCATTGAGATGTTCATAGCCTGGCCTTCCTCTTAATTTTTCTTCCTTTACGATTGAAAGGATAATAATCTCAGTCGTTACACAAGAATAATATATAGATCAATAAAATTAAGCATAATATTTATTTCACACTTCGAATATTAGACATGGAAAGTCATATCAAGGCCTTCATTACCTTGTCTGGATCTTTTATTGAACCCTTTCCTCTAATATACACACGACAACCTGTAGAAGCTTCTACCCGTTTCAGAGAATTGCCTCTAGGTCCCAGAAGCCTTCCAACAAAATTGAACTAATGCAACAAAGAGAAAAAGAAAATTTTCAGCTGTCTGATCAAGTAATTGATTTGTCTTTATTAAAATGGAATCGATATATAAGAGCTTACGTTGGGGTATGTATCAACTGGAATTTCCAAGCGCAAAATCCTCTTAACTGTGTATGAACTAGGACTTGCAGGTGCAACTTGCCAGTCCATTGTCATTCCAGGAGTTCTGCGTAATCTCTGTTTACAAGGGGGGAAAATGAATAACATTATCTATGTATAAAAGCTCAAATACTGCAAGAAAGGAACATGGTGAAGAACTAGAACTAGGGACACCAAAGTCTTTTTGTCATTTAAAAAAAAAGAAAACCAGAAAATAATTTATACGACACATATAATACTCAAAAATGAAAAAGAACCCATAATTAAATAAATTCATGATAAATAAGTCACAGTTTATGCAAATAATCACAGCCTAGGACTCTAGGAGCAATAAGAACATAGTTATGAAGTCAGAAATGGAGGATGATGGAGAAAATAATAATAAAAAAGAATGCAGCAAATTAGATATAAAAATTAGCAGAATGTAAACTGGAAAGTCTAAATGAAGAAAGAAAGAATGGAACACAGTTACAAAGTATGAAGACAAAGGTCAAAATAGAGGTAACCTTTTGTGGAATGTTGAAGGAAGAAGGGTTTCAAATCCTATTATGTTTATGAAGCAAAAAATACATTAGAAAATGGGGGAGAAAACACAACTTTACCCCCCAAAAAACCTAAACAGTGTTGTTTCAGGGATAAAAGAATGGGGTTTTGAAGCCTCTATCATGATAATGCCACTATTGAAGCCTGCTACACTATTTGAATCCCTTAGAAGCCTAACTCCAGCACTGCTATAGTGTGCTGTTGACTGCTACATTAAGGTATTGTCACATTGGAAAGTTGAATGGCAAGGCCAATATCACCACACCACACTTATCTGACTTGGAACACATTGAAGATTGGATGTCCTTTGTAAAAAAAAAAAAAGAATTATATATCTCTGTAATTTGGAAGTATTTATTTGACTTCTTGACTACTCATCCATCTTCCAATAAAATTCCTACTAAAAAACATATACATTTTGTTGGAAAGCCACCTTAATTGCAATCCCCCCTAGCCAGCCTCTTAGTTGTGGTTGCGGCCTCTTTAGGGCTGCCTTAATTGCAGTCTCATAGCCTCACATCGACTGTAAATATGACTTAAGTAGAACTTATAAAGCTTGAACGGTCCTCACTTTATAAGCTAGTTTTGTGGGGTTGAGTTATGCCCTAAGCCCAATCTCTAAGCCATTTAAAATTCAGTCATGCCCTTTCATTTAACATCCCTTGATTTACCAGGTCATTCACTAAAATTAACTACATAGCCCGATCCTATCTTAAGTCAGGATCAGGGTTGTATAGCTAACAATGATGTGTCAAATCCCCCACCATAAATTTCACTCCCCTGTCCCCAACAGCTACCCCCCCCCCCCCAATTTATCTTTGTAGATAGTTACATATTAATTTAGAGTCCATGGCTCCACATCATTTAATCTAATAACAGTGTATCCCAACTCAATTGTTTTGCATATAGTCAATTATGGGGAAACTCAAAAATTCACTTTTCTTTCTTTTCCAAGGTACTTGGCTCACATATAGCTAAAATCTTTTGCTTTTACCACAAACAGGCTTTACTTTCTTTGCATTCTGTTATTTGACAAAAAGTACTACAAAAGGAGTTAGCACAATATATCATGCGATGAATAAACCTTGCATCACAATCCAGGCCATTGGGCTAACTGTAAATGACAAAATCTTAGTTAGCATTTTCAAATACAGGAATTAAATAAGCATATTGAGAATATATACATACATATACTCATATATATATATATATATATATATATATATATATATAACAATCTTTTACTAGTCATGTACTATGATCATAAGTAGCAAAAACAAAATTCACATCTCCATGAACAGATGATATTCAAACTATGACAAGCATAAATTGATGTACAAAGTTTGGATGTAGCAGTCACCTCCTGCTGAAGACTATTCCATCCACCCAATCCCGTTCCCGTGACACTTGACATGAGGTTTGAAGAAGCCATAGGACTAGGGCTTCTATGCCGCAGTCTGTCAAAGTCACCAAAACCTTGATTGGACAGCATTCCAGAAACTCTTAATATTTCTGCACATAGAGAACTGTTGTAATAAGAAACCCATATGTACTATTTAAAATCATACCCCTACTAAATGGAAAAGAACAATCAATAAATAAATATTAGTATTGTTTATTAAATAAGAGGAAAGAGCAGATATTGTGAAATGAACTATATTAGTAATGAACTTGTCAAAGACCTTCTCTCCTAAAATGTTAAAGTACAAGAAATGATAAATACTTGCCCTTATAGATTGCTCCCCTGCTTGCCCCGAATTTTGTTGTTTAGGAGGGGGGTAGTGGGGAAACATGTCTACCTGGGTTATAATTTTGGTCACCTTTCCCTTTCCCCCTCTTTACCTCTCATCCAATCCAAGCATTAAAAACTCATTTTTCCCAACTTGATAAATCAGAAACCATGCCAAATAGTTAATAAAATTTTCAATTTCTTATACAGAATACAAGTCAGAAGGATCTTCTTGACTTGTTCTAGTGTAGTCATCAAAACATAAAGCAGGGCACCCGTTCAAACTAAACCCAACAATATACACGATTCAGATCCTTAACTCTCAATCAACGGAGAGGAAGCTTATTAGCATCACAACTTTCCATTGAGGATGACAGAGCAGAAAACCACATTATCTACAGGGGCAATCTGGGGTTAAAACTAAAGTTGGAAGTGAAGAGAGTGGCAATGAATTATAAATAGAGAAAGAGAGAGATCCAGAATAGAATAGAAAATAAAGAAACCTTGATTCAAGAGACGACTGCATATGGGAAGGGCTTGCATGAAGGGACCAAGCTTCTGATGTTCTGCCAGCAACTCAGTAAGGTACTGACTGAAAACACAAACAATTCAATTCAGAGTGATTGACGTCAGCCCTAGTTGAAGTTCAAGTGTTCGATAGCATACATACCTGTCGACTTCTGGGTTGGTTCTAATCTGAGGAGAAGCAGCTCTCACTGGTAAGAAGTTGGAGTTATACAGACCCGACATCGCTCAGCCTAAACCTAAACCAGACCAGCCGTCGTAGGTTTAAGTTTAGTGTCAACAACTATCTCAATTTTACACCCAACAAAACAAATCCTTATTTATTTATTTATTTATTTCCCTTTTAATTACTTAGTATTACTTGTTTGTCCACCAGCTGAGTTGTTGTCTTGAAAACTGATGCTAAAATGAATTAAAGCGGTAAAAGATATATGGATATTTGTGATGTAGAGGATTATGACAGTTGTTGGAGAGTTAAGTAACGAAGCGAGGTGAAGAAGAAGATTTGACCGTGAAGCATGTGGAGACACGTGTTGGGCATGCAGAGAATCAATACAAGGGGTTATGGGTTGTGTTGAGTAATAATAAAGAATAAAAAAGAGACAAAGCAAAGGAAAATGCAATGGGCAACTATTATGATTTATGATGTTTGTCAAAACACTCTTAGCTGGACCCACTCTCTCTTTTACCTCATCCCATGTCCTTTCCCTCTAATTCCTCTAATTAATATTCTTTTCCACAAATTCCACACTCTGTTCTTTTTCTCTAAAAAACTTACAATAAACTTTAATGTTAAACTTATTACAATTAACTTAGTTATAAATCATTTGAATAAGTTCAAATAAACTATAAAAAAGTTGCTTTTGCAACGGCTCCATAATATCATATACAATATGAAAGAACTTAAATCAAATAAATTAACATCCCATTTGGTTACTCTTGTGGAATTGCACATTCTTCAGATCTTCTATAGCATCTGCATTCTCCTTAGTCCACTTCATCTCCAGCATTTGGCATTGATGAACACTTCCGTTTTGATATAATATCCAAATGAATGCATGCCTACCTATTATGGGGTTAGCAAATCTTCCAACAATGTGATCATTCAATGTTTAATTGTAAATGAATTTGCTAATACAGTTTATCTCTTTACTCCACTTATATGTCACATTTATCTACCCTAATTTTTTTTTTCTTCTAACAAAGTTAAAACTCCAATTCTCCAAACGACTTTCCTAATAAAAAATGATATCTTAATTAGAGTCTGTTTGGGTAAACTTTTTTAAAAACACTTTTAAAAGAAGAAGAAATTAGATGAGTTTTTTCATAAGCAAAAATAAATTTTCCATTAACTAATTTTTATAAGTTCATCAATATTATCTAAAAGATGAGATACATCTACAAATGAGTTAATGAAAAACTCATTTTAGCTTATGAAGAAGCTTATTCATTTTTTCTTGTTACTTTCTTTTTCTAGAAATGTTTCTAGAGAAACTTACATCCAAACATGCCCTTAATTTGACATACACAGATCACATAACAAATAAATCGCAATATATCCATTTCTTGTGTTTTTAGCAACAACCTTCTCAAACTCTTCTGGACATGCCCCAACTCATCCATCCCATCCCATCCCAAACCATTAATACATAGTCTACACAAAATATTTCATCTCACAAAACAAAACAAGGATAGACCTGCCAAATATGCCCCAACCAATCCATCCCATCCCAAACCATTAATACACTTTAGTCTACATAAAATATTTCATCTCACAAAACAAGGATAGACCTGCCAAACATGCCCCAACCCATCCATCCCATCCCAAAACATAACAGATCCCGTCAAAGACATCACAAGAATCCAAATCTCTATACATCACAATCCATGTGCGAGTTTGCAAGGAAAACTATCAAAAACAACACTTACATATTTGTGAAAGCTAACTTGATACCCAGAAGCTGTAAGATTTTTCATGAAGAATGTAACTTTTTCCAATACTAATATGAAACTCGCAAAGGATGCAACACTCTTCCTCACACCTAACCAAAAGTCATCCCTATCATTTTTAAGTTTAATGTTAATAACTCAATAACTTGTTGCATTATTGCCTACATTTTTTTTTTATAAATTATGTTTTTTTAACTAGTTTTACAATTACATTTGATTGTCCATGCTTATTAATCAGGTGAAGTTACTGGTAACTTGACTAATTAGATCATCAATAAACATTGACATTGTTACGTGATAACAACAATTATAATTATTAACAAAAAAAAATTATAGAGACCTAATACCTTAAAAAATTGTTTAGAAACTACAAGTAAAATTTACAAAATGTTTAGGGACCAAAAACATAATAAATCCAATATTTTATAATATTTTTGCAAAAGAAATTTATCACAAACTTTTAACAAAATACACAATGTCATGACAAAAAATTCAAAATATGTAAGCTTTCATAAATTACAATTATCTTTTAAATATTTTCATATTTTAAAAATATTCTTTAATTTTTTATTGTCGATATTATAAAAAAATTAAAAAGATATTTTTTTTTTGTTTTCTATATCATTTTACATTCATTTATAAATAAAATATCTTGTGGGGATAATCATTTACAAATAAAATTAGATTATTTTCTGTGCATCCGCCAATGCATAAATATAGCTAGCTAGGATAATTATTTTCAATAAAAAATATTTTCTAATATAAAAAAGAAATTCACACTTTTTTTGGATAAAAAAAAGTGATATTTACCAAAAGCAATTTTGATATTGAATATTAAGCAAAAGAATATTATTGTATTACTTAAATTTCTTAGAACGTTGATTAGAATTTTCTCTTATTCAAACTTATGTTTGGAAATAAGGATGTATGGAGACAAAGGCATAGAAGCTCATGAAATAAGATGCAAGTTTCTTAAGCCATTGCCCGCATATTTAGAATAGAAATTGATATGGTTTGCATGTTATATCATGAGAAATGTATGCATTCAAATCATGCACATCGTGCATCTGGTTTTGATTTCTCATGTACATACATATTGTGTTGCTGGGACGATTATTTTCAATAAAAAATGTTTTTATAAAAAAAGAAATTCAAATTTTCTTAGATTAAAAAAATGATTTTACAAAAGCAGCTTTAATACTAAATATTAAGCAAAGGAACACAATTCTGCTGGTAGTCCTGTAGTTTTGCCACGAAACAACATGTAATAGTGCTTCGTAGCCATGTAGGAACCGGCGTTGGGTATAACTCCAAAAAAAACTCATCTTACAGAAACGTTCTTTGTCTACTCATCGGTTAGATTTCCTCAAGCATGGACCCTGTAATTTTTATCCCTAGTATCAGAACAAAAATAAAAAAACGCCATAAACGGATCAAGCTGATTAAACGCAGAATTTCCCATTAGTGTAACTAATACAAAAAAAGTATACACATAACTTACATGTGAGTCGAGAAGAACAATATCAAAGGCATAAGACTTCTTTGGATCATTTAGAAGAAACATGTCCCAAGATCGAATTACACTTGCCTTAAAATTCCAAGACTGCTTACCAGAATGAACATCTCGGAGCTGATCAAACACGGCAGCCATTCTGATATAAGAAAGCACAATAAGCAAGACGGAGATGATGAAAGGCATGTGTGATTGCAAATGCATGCATTGTTCCTTTATAGACCAGCAATCTGTCCAACATATCCCCTCCAATGCACAGTTCGAAAGTCTCTCAGAGAAAGAGACAAATAACTCAACAAATTCCAATGTCTGACATGAGATGACAAAATATGTCCAGTATCAATGAATAACGGAATTATATACTTAAGCTATTGACACCTGTAGTATGATGCAAAATTCAACTTCTACAAATTACAAATCTACCAGCAATAGGGCAAATATGAGAACACAATAATGTTTTGACTTGAAAAAGCCTACTAACAGACACAGCCAACCCTCAAAGTGCAAAAGAGCAAAAATACTGTAGAATCTACAGTAAATGGCCTCCAACCAAATCCAGCCAAATGTAAAGTGATAGATGTCAGTTTAAAAATATCAACTAATTAGAAATCAATTTAGCATAACTTCTAAAGTAATTATCATCAAAATCGACAAACTTATCATACATAATAATTTATAAGTAATGACAATATAAAAACCCTCTACAGCATCGGTGCATATCCAATATGTTCTAATTTTATTCTACATAATCTCATCCTTTCCACCTTCCAAAAATAAATTAAAAATCTCATCCTTTCCATTCTGCTTCAGCTATTTCATGACACCTGCAAGTTTGGATTGGACATTCTTAAGGATATTTATTAGGCCCTGCAGTTGGGCCAGAAAGCACCCCAATATGCACCCCTACATCTTCTGATTCCCATGAAACCCCGCCTTGAAAGTATTTGATCTCTGGCACTACGACTGAGAGAGTAATAAAAGCTTCATTCAGCTCAATGCAGCCCCTGAGCGCTTCTAGAAACTCTTTTCACGATTCCAACCCATTTTTATCATCTCTAGTTCAACCTCCCACATCCACACGCAATCATTCTTCGTCACCCACAATGATGAACTTAATGACTCCTTCAACGCTTTTTTTCAATATTGCCTCACTCTCCAACAAGCTCTCCAACATCACTCTCAATTGGTTCTCACCACTGTGCATAGTTTGCCCTTGTTGGCCACCAAGCTCATAGCCCTTTATGCCCACTTTGACTTTATCTTTGACGCTCGCAGAGTGTTTGATGCAATCCCTCCTTTTGAGGGACTACACAATCTTCTTTTGTGGAACTCCATTATCAGAGCCAATGTCTCTCATGGGACCATGAATATGCACTTGAACTATCTGTTTTCAGACGTGCACTTATATATCATCTAGCAAAACTGTATCCAGGAAGTTTAAAGGCAATTCTCTTATCTATCATCTCCCTTAACCTCTCTGCGTCCTTAAATCTCCCAACACCAACCAGAATATTGGACATAAGAACATAATCCCCACCGTGTCCTCTCTCCATCTCCAGTATTTTATTGGTCACCCTCTGACCAATTTCAACATTGTTATGAACACTACAAGCACCCAGCAGCGTCCTCCACATCACAGCATTGGCAACCTCATGAGGTACCTGTAAAGCAACCTTTTCAGCTTCTTCTAACCTCCCAGCCCTCCCCAGCATATCTATCACACAACCATAGTGCTTGATGTCTGGTACAAGACACCAATTCTTTACCATTTTAACAAAAAAATTGAGCCCCTCCTCAACCAGCCCTCCATGACTACAGGCACTCAAAACACCAAGGAATGTCACATGGTTCGGCCTCAGCCCAGCATTCTCCATGCTTTCAAAACTCTCTAGAGCTTCCCTCCCCATCCCATTCCTTGCAAAACCAGAGATAGTTGAAGTCCATGATACCAAATTCCTCCTATGAGCAGGTATCTCCTGAAAGAATCTACTCACACTAGCTATGCATCCACACTTGGCATACAAATCAATTAATGCATTTGTAATGCGTACATCAAAGGCATTGAAGCCTCTTTTCTCCACATAACCATGAACTGATTGGCATATCTTAATACACCCGATACTTGCAATAGCTGGAAAAATGGTCAAAAGAGTAACTTCAGTAGGTTCTATACCATCAACTTCAATCATTTTCCTAAACAAAGTTAAAGCTTTGATGGGCTGATTCCTTCGTGTGTATCCATCAATAACAAGAGTCCATGACACTACACTCCGAGCAGGCATCTGATTAAACACGGAACAAGCAAGTTCAACCTCACCCCATTTAATCAAACCAGTAATAAAAACATTCCAACTAACTAAGTTTCTGTGCTGCATTTCGTAGAACACCTGTGCTGCTTCAACTAAAAGGCCCGAACATGAGTACATTTGCAGCAGCCCAGTTTGCACATAGACATGAAACTGAAAACCAACCTTGAAAACGAGGGCATGGAGCTGAGTCCCAAAGTGGGTGTAATTTGGGTTGGCAGAAGCATGGCAGAGGAAGGCAAAAGAGAAGGTGTCCAGGGAAGGGTATGTCAAGAAAGTGTGGCAGTGTTGGGTGTATGCGAAGAAGTGAAGAGCTTCGTGAGGATAAGGGCCAAAAGAGTAACAACGGATGACGTTGTTGAAGAGGAGTAAACAAGTGAGGGTGTTGTGAAAAGGGTTGTAGAAGAGGCCAGAGGTGATGATGTGAGAGTGGACTTGTTGGAGAGGTTGGCGTTGAGAAGGGTCTCTGAGAAGAAGGGAGAGCAAGTGTTGTGGGTGTTTGGGTTTGGGAGAGGATGAAGCATACAGAAAACGGGGAGAGAAGGTGGCTGTGGATATGGTTACTTCTGCTACACAACCTAGAAGTGAAAGAGGTTGCCTCAGTTTCAAGAGTGACATACCAAGCATAATCATGCAATGGCCATTGGCAAGGTATATTGTATTTCATTCACAATTTCCAATATTTTTATCTCTTTCTCCATCTGTTATAAAAATACTGTGAAACTCAATTTAAATGTTCTAATTGCTGAAAATAAGAGGATAAATGAATATACCAGAAGAGAAATGGCAAAGAGTATTGGCAAACAAGTTCAGTGGTGATGAAGCAGTGCGACTTCTCCACAGAGACACAGCCATTTCAGACCTGTAATGCCTAGGGATTCAGGGCCCATTTGCTTAAGTTTATAAAAAAAGTGAGTGTAAAATTTAGTAAAACAAAGTGAATCTAATAGAGATTTTGTTTAAAGCAGAAGTTTACACTTGGTTACAATTATAAAATAATACTTTACCCTGAAAAGTGATTTTAGGTAAACCAGAAAAAAAAGCAGTTAGCCAATGCCAACTACAACAACAATCCACAGGCATTCCATTTTGTAAAGAAAAACCATTATTGATGTAACACAGGTGGGGGAATGAATAAAAAAAAAAAAAAAAAACTCACTTTTATTTTGTAAAGAAAAACCATTATTGATAACAGTTCTCAATATTTCAGAATCATACCTCTGCTTTCTAGCTTGTATCAGGTGGTGGAATCTTTACTTTTCTTACAAACATTGCACATATCCTTCTTCCTCAGTTCGTGTTGTTGATCCCATTTTATCACTCACTCCGCCACCAGCTTTGACCCTTCCCTGGCTTGCCTTGGTTATGTCGCTGACCACTATGCTCTTCTCCGATCACTCACTTCCTCGCTCATTTGCACCAAGGCAGTCACGCCCTTCTCGCTCTGGCACCGACCACACACGATTTGGTCTATCGTTGCACCATCGTGGTCATGCCATCATTGTACTGTTCTGGTCATTGATTTCTCACAAAGATGTGGTTGTTCCATTTCAAGGAATTAGTCCACATTTTTCTTTCAATTCTTTTTTCAAACAATTATTTAGGTCTGTAGATCCGCAGGTTTCACAAGCCGAATATGAATTAAAAAAGGCCCATTATTTCGTAGATTGGACTTATTCAACCTATCTAAAAAAACATGGGCTTCACAGGTCAAGTCTGGAATGGGCCGAACTGATCATATACCCACCCCTAATTGGATGAAATTTAAACACATGACTACTACTTTTCTGACTCCACATAATTAATTTTGAAATTGAATGAGGTCTCTCCATTCTTGTCCAAATATTCACAAGGAAAAAAAAAGATATTAGTTTTTTTTTTAGATGACACAATTAAGAAATGAATCAAAATGAAATTGGTTGAGTTTACTTTTTAGTCAAACTCACATGTAACTTTTCCTAGTTAAAGTAATTTTAGATTAACTTAGTGTGTGTTTGATTTTACATTGGATGATTAATTTTAGGTTCAAATTTAATTTTAGATCAATTTTTAAGTGTTTAATTTCAGTAGCATAGGATTTTAAAATTGATTTTTTAATGGAACTCATGATTTCTAAAATGAATTGAACTCGAAGCTAGCCTATTAATTGACAGCTGTGGGATGTGGAGATGAAATGTTGTATCGTATGTGAATTGTAGTACTGAGTTGAAGTACGCTAATAGTAATAGAGTTAGAAGATAAAGAAAGGGCCACTTTCCAAAAGTGAGTAATAGAATATTCAGTATTCGGAATTGAAATGTTAATATCTTGGCTTGGCATGATGGCTTTGTTGTGCGTTTTAATAAAGCTAACAAACAAACAAAAATTTACAAAAGAGAGAGAAAGAGTTGGCGCATTGCCATGCCAGCTCATGGAAACTGCAAATATGCAATGCAGTATGATATGATATCTATCATTAATTAAATATCATGGAGAAGGAGATTGGAAGCGACAGCAAAGGAAGTTTGGTCCACATTGCGCAGATGACAAAGTATCATACATACATATATGTGCCAAAGTGCACATGCCTTTAGCCTCTTCTGACTCTGTCTTTACTCTTTACATTTCTTTCTCAAAAGTAAACCATGAAATGAAATCAACATCCCTCTGTAGCGATATATCTATCTTGCGTTACTTCCACATTACTCAGACTTATTTCTTGCTTATTAATGTCGTAGCCGAGTGTGCTATTGTTAGCCACGATATATGAACATAATATGCATTTGGAAATAGGCATTCTTTCACTTTGCATCCTAGTGAAGGGCTTTCGAAAAAAAAATCCCTAGTGAAGGCTATGCAATCCGAAAAATGTTGTAATAAGAAATCATAAATTATATTATCCTTTGTTTAATTGATTTATATTTTAGTTATATAACATTTGAAATTAAATTTAAGTTCTTAAATTAATATTGAGAAGATACGAATTAATTTTTATGCACAAGTCTTGTCACTATACCACAATTCTTCCACAAAGACCACAACCGCAAACCATCAACCACTTCAACTTACCAAGACAATTAGATTAATGACTCACATCATGCTCAACAATGCTTTTTGGTTTCTAAGGTTTAGGAGCAACTGTTATGGTTGTGGTAGCTTTCAACTTTACCCTCGAGTCAACATTACTTATGCTAAGTAACACTTATCTGAAGACAACTATTATAAGATAGCTTTCAACTTTACAAATCTAAGTTAGCATTGCTTATCCTAAGTAATATTAACTTTGGGAGTAATTATCTCGAATCAACATTACTTATGCTAAGTAATACTGACTTGAAGACAACTATTATGAGATAGATTTCAACTTTACACACCTAAGTTAGCATTGTTTATCCTAGACAGTATATTAACTTTGGGAGCAATTATTGCGGAGTTCATGACCCCGACTTTCCTTATTTAGTTTGGGTAAAAGGACAAAATCGCTTCAAAAGAGTTAGGTTTCATAACTTAAACCGAAACTTGTTCTTCATTAACCCAAAAATGCCAGGATAAGAGTATAATTCACACTAATTAAGTAATCGAGGATGCAAACACATAGTTGTGTGTCCTCCTACATGAAACCTAACGAATTTACTCAATTTGTCTCATAATAAGTGCTTCTAGCTTTATTTACACAGACAAAAAAAATATAAATAGATGGATAATAATGATTTTACAAAACTAATATTGTTAATATTACATTAAATCTAAAATGAAACTTATGAAGAATAATAGTGAAAAATAATAATTAATATTACATTGACATTTATTTTAGAACTTGAGAAGTTCTTCCCACCAATTACGCCTATAAATATGGACTTCTTTCACGTATAGATAACTTCACTCATTCTCACAATTTCTGCTACACATTCTAATTCATTATATTAGAGTCAATTACGAACTTTGTCATTGGCCCGAATGCTATCCTCGATCTATGACCACCAAAATCGCAACAATACCTTTGTGATTTTCAAAGGCTAACATCAGCCTTCTATTTTACAAGAGAGTAATGTATCTTATACTAAATTTATAAAGGACAAATTTAGATATTTATTCTTTTAATAATTATGTTAACAATGATTTTTTTTAAAAGAACCGCGACCCCCCCATCTTATAAAAGATCAGCCACTAGGGAAGTGAAATGGGGGACCATAAGCCTAACAGTAACGTAACATGAGTGTTTTTTTTTTTTTGTAGCAAAAAAAATATCAGGAGTTATACACGTTGTAATGTATTAGTACAAAAACCAAATTATACAACAATTTTAATTTTATAATAAAAAAAACAAAGAGAAGTGTTCTTACCAAAAGTCCACTAATTGAGTAGTCCGATCTCCTCTCTCGCCTAGTTGATATGATCTCTGATCTTCTTGCTTAAATGTCCATGAAAATACCTCTAAAAGAAACTGCAATGCTTAAGTTAATTACGTCCAAGATGTTTATGTGTATACATAAGATAAGTTACGTATCTCTTTGCTGTCTAGCTGAGTATGTATGAAGCATGCAGGAGGTTATAGCTGGATAGCTGCTCATCCCCAGTCTCCCAAGTAGCTAGTAGTGGAGGTTGTGTAAGATGTATTCAAGTATAGGACATATGTACGTACATCTGAGTGTATATCGAGTACATGACATGTTCAGTCCAAGAATTATGAGAAAAGATGATTGATACATGAGATAAAGAAATAAAAAAAAATGTATTGTAATTAAATAAATCTGACAAGAATATATATAGAGAGAGAGGGAGAGAATACAATTTGATTTGTGTGCTTGACAACATGAAAATAAGTAATAATTATGATTCAAGATAATAACAAGGTTGAGATTAAAATATTTAAAAATTAAAATCTAATATAACATTTAAATCTAAAAAAATTAATTAAACAAATCACATTTTAAAATATCTTAATTATCACTAACTCATTAACATTACTATGATTATCACCACCTGTTACACCATCACAATCATTATTGTGACCACCTTTATCACTATGGCAACAACAACGATAATGATGATTATGGTGATGACGATAATGATTATGATGATGATAACAACGAAGAAGATCGTAACGACATAGAGATAATAAATTAATTGAGATATTTTATCGAATAATAGTCAATATTTTTATAAATATATTTTTATTAATTTTAAATATGTTAATATAAATTATTTATTATTTTTAATCTTAATAAGATAATTATTATTAGTTATTCCCATTATCTCACCTAATATTTTCACAATAGTAGGATATATATATATATATATATATATATATATATATATATATATATATATACTGCACGTTGAAGTGTGGACAAACATATATAGCATTTTAACCTGCATGAGTAACATTTAGCAGTGATGGCGTTTTGGCGTATGAAAAATGGGCTGAACGAATTGACACTAACAGGTAATTGGCGTGGAACTGAAAAATAGATGAAAAGAATGTATAACAAGTAGTTGACTTTTCCCCTCTTTTTGTTTCGTCGGCAACTGTAAGTTTTTGATCGCGAACAATGAAGGATTTGGCTGAATAAAGTAGTTAACATAAGAAAAATGATTAAATTAATGAAGCGTGGATTTGCTGTTAAAAAAAATGAAGCGTGGATTTACTGTTAAAAAATGACACGTGGATGATTTTAACTTTTCCTAAATTATTGTATTTCATGCTTTTCAAAGCAAATTACATAAAAGAAAGAAAGGAAGGGATACCGCTTTGCCCCCGGCTCTTCTTTCTTGTAAAGTGCATGACAATAATTAATAATTTCCTACTTTTAATACTCTTGGCAATTATTTATTTAAGATGGTACGTACAATAAGGTAACGAGTTAAATCATTGACAAGAAAGTAAAAAAGAAATTCGGATGATTATGTAGTTGCATGATTGTATATTTCATATCATTGGCATAGTCCAAGAGAGTAAGCACAAATTCAAGTTAGAAGCTCGTTTTCATTATTAGTGACGTCATATTATTCTGACTGCACTGGACGGTCACATGCACATGATTCTGCAATAGTAATAACAGTTCGAACGTTCTTAATTAATCGTTGAACTTGAATAAAACAAACAAACAAACAAAACTTTAGGTAAACGACTTTTGCGAAGCTATATACATTAACCTATGAAGTTTTTGAACTATATAAACTTTAAAGAATGAATCCACTCATATATGGTCAGAAACAAACTTGAAAAACAAGTGAATAAACAATTTTTTTATGTAAGTGTTAGACTTCTTCTCTTGGTAGTAATAAAATTTAATTTGTTCATGTTGCTAATAAAAAGGAGTGAAAGAAGAAGAATTTGCATTGCCAAACGAACCCAAAACCTGGGTGGGCAAGTTATATATATATATATATACACACACAAAATCAATTAACAAATGTGTTGTTTTTGTTTCGGGGGAACACAAGACAAAACTAAATAACTAATGCATTATGCATGTATGTGTGTGTATTTTAACCATGCACGAGTAAGCTAGGAACCCATCTAAGGCTAAATCAAACTACACATGTATAAAATTAATTAAGGATATGTATCACTTTGCATGTGGATGATCTTTAGAATTAACTGAGACTGAGATATCGATGATACTAGGAGGAGCCTCATCTAACGACGACGACTCTGATGTAACATTCTTTTCTTCTTCTTGTATTTGTGGCACAGAAAAAAATGATTTAGTCTGTGAGCCTCCTCGACTTAAAGGCGAGCGTGGGGAATTTGGCGATAACCGAGGAACCACCGCAGAGCCAGTGGCATCTAAGGGATAAAGTTCTGTGACTTCTTCCATGCCTTCATCAAGATACACCACATCTTGCATGGTCAACTGATGGTACTCCACAATTTCCCGTAGAAAACGATTCTCCCGAGCATATACCTCGTTCTCACTAGCTAATCGACCCTTCTCAGCAAGAAGCGTCTCTAGTTGAAGCCGGATCTGATCCATCACAATCACTAGCTAATTAATTAATTAATTAAGGAATGAACAAGTAGGTGACAGAAAACAAAAACTTAATTAATTACCAAATCATCGTCTGCACGGGTAACGTTTTGTCCCTTGTCGGTACCCTGGCGGTCCCGGAGCATTTTGTTTTCTTCTTCTAGTTGAGCACAACGTGCTTTCGAAAAAGCCAAATCTGCTTTAACGGTTTTTAGCTCCCGCAGGAGTAATTTTGCTTTGGCAGCTGTTGCCATTGCCACCTGTATGTCAATGTCATTAAAGAAACCGATCGAAACAATTGAAGCATGCATGCATATCATCACAAAATTGTTAGTGCCACCTTACGTCGCGAGATGCCTTGAGTTGTGTTTCATGGATAGTTTGAGAGGCTCCTCCTCCTGTCTGTGCAGCTGGTTGCGGCTGCCATGGATTCCACGTACCTGCTGCTGCAGTTTGATTTGACTGATCTGGCGTTGTTGTCTTATTATTCTCCTGAGGAGGAGGAGGAGGAGCAAAGGTATTAAAAGAGTGTGATTTGAGTTTGTCTATGTCGACAACTGGTGGCATGATATTGATGACGTCCTTGTGTTGTGGGGATGACGACTTATCGTCATCTAGAATTTCTTTGGCTTTCTGAGCAAGGACGCCCCACACACCAGACTTGGAAACATCGCCGTAAGCCTCAAAGCTCTGCATGATGCCATGCATATATATATATATATATATATATATATATATATATATGAAAATATTATTACATACATTGATGAAGTGTGTGTGTGTATATATATATATATATATATATGAAAATAAATGAATTACCTTGGATCTGTGATGTTGATCATGTTGTTCAGATTTGGCGAAAGTAAAAGAAAGAGAGGGATCACGACTAGCAGCAGAGGCTTTGATGGCCTGAGCAGCAAGGGAGGATGAGGAATTAGAGGAAGATGGAGTGAAGGAAAAGGAAGAGGACAAAGATGGAAGAGGAGTTGGATCATTGGCGTCATCATGATCTGGATGAACCTCTTCCTTGAAGGTGGAAGCTCTGGATATTCCGTGTCTTCTCCTGTATGCCATTGCCGCCGCCGCCACCACCACAGCCACTGCCTCGCATGCAACACGTTGATCACAATCACAAAATATCGTACTAACCCTGTCCCTTCCAACTTACTTTCAACTCTTAACCAACCCTTTCCCATTTTAAATCTATCACACAAGTGGCTGGTGCCTCCATGCCTCCTTGATCGTAGGATTCGTACCACCAATTCACACCCCTCCCTTTCCCATATCATTCATTTTAAATCTCACCATTCTTTTTTTGTTTACTTTCCTTTTTCTTATCATCATATATGAGCTGAGTTTAACGCATCCAATATTTTTATTTAACTCGTCTACATTCATTTTAAACAACTAGAAATTATTATAGGCTCAGTGATTATTTCTAAGCTTAATATAAGCCATTAACTTAGTGAATAAACTTATATATTAATGTGAATATATATTGGGTAGCTCCATCCATTAACCCACGTTTTCGGATGGAAGATCAAGTAAAAAATGGCCATTTAAAATTCACAGGTTTTCATATAATTAATATAAGCTCAATTTCAAAATTAAAATAAAATTCTAAAAATAATTAAACTAATTGACAGTGAAAATAAAAAGTCAACAAGGCATACAAGCCTACAGATAATCATTTGAAGGTAAAGAAAAGTCTACTTGCTTGTTTGAAAAGTCTATAAGCATTTGAAGGTAAAGAAAACCAAATAATATGGGACATGAACCATTTGAAATACTCTACAAAACACAACACAAATGGCAGTGTACTATTAAAATATTAATAATCATCTTGACACTTAATTCTAATAGGATCGATCTTGTACTTTCTAATGGTACATGATTTTTATCTTCACGATCACCCATTACACACTTTGAACGAAACATGATATTGTTTCCTGAAACATCAGTACTTTCTATGCCCCCAGCTGGTTGAGATTGAAGCACACAACTGTTTTCTAACCTGGAGTCTAACACACTACTAGCTTAAGAATTCTCTAGGACTGAAACTGATAGATTTTCTTGATTAACCAACTTTGATCTGTCCAGTAACATCCTCCCAGACTTCTTACCAGTTTCTTTGGACCCTTGATCTGAGTAAGTAGAATCTTCAGCACAAGCTTGCGAATAGGATGAATCAAATCAGAAACTCTTGTTTGGGAACTCTTTATGACACCCTAAGGACCACGTATGACAGTCTTTCTCTCTTTTAGCATTCAACGTCCCTTCAACATTTTCCCTTCCATTAGAAGTATCTGGTCTGCATGGAGCAGAAGTAGATGCTGTACGAATTTCACATCCAAGTAATTTCCTTTTAGCTATATTTTGTGCAGTGGGTCCTAAATCTTTGGCAAACAACATCAAGCTCTTTGTAGCCAATATCATGCTCACTTACCTATATATATATATATATATATATATATATATATATAAAGGATAAGAAAAATAACAACAATGTATGATCAATCCAAACTAGAATTGTCAAACTGCGTTTTAACGCATCAGGCAAGGAGAGCAAACAAAATCACTCACATGCTCAACCAGTTTCAATTTACCATATACTGTTGAAAATATTGACTTATCCTCCTCCTCAAGGGAAAAAGGTCTATAAGTACAGCGCCTATCAATCTCAGAAGATATGCTTCTGCTGCTCTCTTTAGTACCTGATAGATAATATTTTTGTTAACCAGATTGTTCTGCATTTTTTTTGGAAATGTTCAAAACACACAAATCATGTAAGAATAGTTTTCTAAAACGAATGACACATAAGAAGCTTTGCAGCTAAGCTTGGGGGGGATATTTTTCATATTTTTAATGTACAATACAGCTAGTAGAATGTCAAAAAAAGTAATTAGCTGATAGCATATTAAACTGAGTAGAAGGACGTTGCAGAGTAACTTACCTGCAGTAATCTCAACATTTCTAGCATCAACATGCTTAGCAATGACAGAACACCCATGATTTTCCTTAAAGCTTCTCTTGTTTGATGTGCCACGAGAAGAACATGGCACAGTTTTTGAGGGCACACCACTAGCTATTTCACTGGATTTCAGGTCCGTGGAATCCCTAAAATCTCCTTGGTTTCTCCGACCTACTTTTCGCCTTGTTTCTGAGAATTCCAATTCAAACTTCTCAGGATTGTTTTTTAATAGATCAAAAACTTTCTTAGCTTGTTCATTTATTACACGAGCCTGCAAAACGAAAGGGTTAATAAATCATTTCATCAAGATAATTAGAGATTTTATAGTAAAACTAGGAGCCACATTTTCACCTGCATTATATTCCATACCTGCCTGAAATATATGGTACCAGAAGAATTAAAATGCATCGCGTTGTCGAATATTAAGAAAACATCATGCTGCATAATTGTCCAAATACCATGCATCAGAATTAGATGATGAACCTGGCCATAACAGCAGTTTATGCATACTTATTTGCTAATTGCTACCAATGGTGTTAGATTAATTCAAGAGAGAAAACCACGTGAGCATATATAAAATTAAGGCTGTAAATTAACCTCAAATTGTTCTAGACTCTTGTACATCCCCTCATGTAATTTGGCCCTCATGGTGCCAAAATCCATAGGCTCTTTAATGATTGAATAATAATCCTCAACCTTATCACAAAATTGCATAATAAAAAGTGAATTAGAAGGGAATGCCGTGTAATATCCACAAATACTATGACTAATTATGACCACACACCTCATTTGGGTCAACTGGTTCAGCAAATATTTCATAAGTGTCTCTCCTGTATAAAATATTATACTTAAATTACAGGAGACAACAAAGGTTTTGAAATGGTAACAGAACAATGATACAAAAGTAATGTACACCTTTGTAAAGTGTTAAGTACAAGTTGAAGTATTCGTTTCTCTGGCAAAAAAGTTGAAGATGGCAGTTTTGATGCATGGTTTATCTGAAACATGATCAATAACATAGTAAATTAAATGCACTAGGAGTGTCATAAGAAATAATAATTTTAATCAAGTAAGTCCAAAGCCACCTCAGTTTGATTGTGCAAATTACTTATTAAGAGAGAGAAGACCTTTACTCACCATCACCATTTTTCTTTTGAATATCTTGATGGCAAGAATGTTTCACACCCTGCATAATGGCTTGTGAATGTGAACTAAAAGATAATTAGAAAGGGATTATTAACAAAGGCATGAAAAACGTTAATATTAACAAGACCTTGTTTGGCCTCATTTTTGTGTTCTTTCTGCCCCTAGTTCGGAATGCAGGTCCCTGACCGTTGTCCAAGTGGCGCCTCATTGAATGGCCATGAGCCTCAGCTTCCAATGCAGATATTCGTGGACTTCTCCTTTGCCCTTCCGTTTTTTGCAGTTTTCTGTCGTCACACAAAACAATTCCATAAATTGTAAATGTAAATGTTGTGCAAAATGAAAGTGAAGACTGATCACTCACCTCAATCGGCTCATGTTGCATCGGCAAAGAAGGGTGAGTGAGTGAGTGATCAAGGCCTTTTAACAATAGAGAACATGTCATGTCCATGTGTGTTAAAGGAATGTTTAATTACTACTGCATTTGGCCTTGGGGGGATATCATACTAAAAAAATGCCAAACCTGGTAATAGTATCAGTATTGAGATATGTGAATTAATTGATCCTGATTTTGTAGTAATGTTTGTGGGGCACAAGATCAAGGATCCTTCTTGCGTGTCAGCCAAATAACTAGTTTGTGTTGCCTTCCATACACAAAAAACATTCCCCTCTTTTTCGGTCGCACTTCGTTTCTCAACTCGAGACAGGGCTAGATCCCTCCACTCCATTTCTTGCCACTTGGTGTTGTCCACTGGGCTTAGGGTAGTTTTTTGTTTGTAGAAAGAAAGAAAAAAGAGCAACAAAAACATTTTGATTTGTTAGGTTACGAGATAAGAAAGAAAAATAATTTTTTCTATTATTTAATTGTGTAAAAAGTGAAAAAGAAACAAAAATATGTATCTATCTTCCATATTTATCTACTTATAAACACAAATAATACTAATAATTACAAATTTAAAAATTTATAATTTAACCAATCGCATACATCATATAAATATAAATAGAGGTAAAGGTAGTTTAGACCAGTGTTATAAAAATTGGTTCGGTTTGGTCATTAACTCGATCGAGGTAATGGGTCAGTGGTCCAATCAGTGGGTCAGTAATTGGTCTGATTTGATCCGGTCTATATTAAAAAAATTAAAAGTATATAAATAATATTATTTGATTAAGAAAAGTATACTAAAAAATTCAAAATGATAGTTGAAGTGTTAAAGTTGATAACACAAGTAAAGTGTACTAATAAAAAAAGAGTGTAAATAGTAATTAATTAAATTAAAATAAAAATTCAATTTTAATAAAAAAAATAGCCAAAAGGAGTACAATAAGTAATAAAGGGAGTGCAAAAACCAAATTGTTTATGGATGTTAATGGATCTGGGCCCAAAGGAAAAATCCTAAAACCATATATATGCGCCTCCTTGAGCCATTTTCTGAACCTGCTCCCTACCTAGCACCAAATATGGAGAGGCCAAACAATGACCTCCGTGTATGTGCTGCTGCTGCGCCTCATTCAAGACAGTCCGTCAAGAATCTATGACTCAATCCTTCAAGATTTGATCTAGTGTAACTCATTTAATAAATAAGTCAAACTTTAAGTTTTTTAAAAAGCTTATTTTGTTAAATAACTCGGAGACCGTTTTCAAAGAGCAAAACATGCAAATATTATCTATTTGGTCGTAGGTAAAAGTAGGAATAAAGATAACAGAAAGAGGAGTATACATTATCTTTTTGTTATAAGAACAAATAAAAATAAAAGGAAAATAGTCACAAAGGAAAGCTTCCTTGATAAGAATCGATTTGGTTTCAGTCAAGAACCAAAAAGTGGCTAAGCTCTCATCTCAAGTAAATGCTTAATTTCATTAATCAAAGTTTTTCAAAAATAGCAAATAATTAAGTACTTATATAGTTAGGCCTCTAACAAACACCTAAAACGCACAGTTTAGGCTTATTTTTTGTAACAATTAAACCTATTACAAAAATAAACAAAAATATAAAAGTCCTCGCAAAGATGGTGCGTTGAGCGAGCCATTATGCGCTAAGCGAGCCAAGGCAAAGCACGCTAAGCCTAAAAAATTCTCGGCCAAGGAATTGGGCTAAGCGCGACATGCGCGCTAAACGAGCCAAGACATCGCGCTAAGCGAGCTCACCAATAATCATCAAGGTGCTCCAATTCAGCTCCTTGTGTCCTCTTTCATCCTTGTTAACTAGTCCAGTCATGATTCTCTTGATCATCTCTTCTTTAAGACGCTTGACTTTGGGCATTATCATTGGATCTTGCAATTCATGGAATGCTTTAAAACTTTATGATCATTGATAGTCCTCTGTCATACCCTCTAAGGATACTCACTGAAAATTACTACCTATAACTGTAAATTCATTTTTATAACTACGATAGATAATAGTTTAATATATTGGATTCTAGAAGATGGAAACTCTGTCTACTTGACTGATTGTGTTTGCGCTTTGGTGTTTGTTTGCTAGTATACTATGTTGTGACTTTGAACATACCATACTTTCTAATGGTTTTAGCTTTTGCTTGTTTGGCTTTGGTCTTAATGATGTTCAATATTTTTAGATTGGAAGCAGCTGTCCCCGATCTAGTGGCAGATGATGGTGCTGGCATTAAGAAACAAAGATCTATGTATCACTGGGATAAGGTAATGCTAAAGTTGTGGTTGAATAATTATAAAAGAAGACAAAAAGCTATTTTTGAAATTATATATATATATATATATTTTAAATTATCATTTATCTCATAAAACTTTTGGTGTCAGAGAGATAAAAAGTACATCAAGTTAAACAATGGTGACCGTATTGCTGCAAATGGAAAGGTACAATATTTATAAGGCCCCATCGTTTATGTTGGTACTTACTAGGCAAGATTAGATTCTTTTATTCACCTACCTGTAAGAATTAGGACATAATATATTAACATTTATACTTTTCATTTTATATTAATTAATGTTATTGTTAACTTGTACAGTTCACATTCTTTGGTTCTATCCATCGTATTTTATTTTGAAATTCTTTTCAAAAACTTGTTGATCTCTATTTACCCGAATCATTTCCAACCCCTCGGATGAGGTCTCGCCTCTTTTTTTTATTCTATTTCCAGCTTCGAGTGAGTTCCACCCAATGGTATCCCACCAATCTCTTCCATCTTCACACGGAGCCGTACGTGGACGTTACCGTTCATACAGCTCCCAGCCGGCAAGCAGTTAGCCTCCGAAACATGTAAAGTGTGTGGCTAACCCAATAACGAAAGTTTCGTAAGGGAACTGGAACAGGCTACCATGAGACAAAAGATTTTCTTTCTAAAGACCGGTATCAACAACAAGAAAAAACAACCAAATGGAAACAGCAATTAACTATGGCTCTTGGCCCAGACAACGTCCTAGGCTCAGAAGGAACGCTAGCTATATGCTTAACACATGCAAGTCGAACGTTGTTTTCGGGGAACTGGGGGCTGGTTATTCAGAGCCAGCAATTGGCTGCCGGAAGTAATTGGATTACTTATTGATTGAAGTTATTCTAGAAAGTTGGTTACTTTCAGAGTTAGGTTCTTTTGGCATAGGTCTGGAAACCGGTAATTTGTCCTAAATCGTAGGCTAAGGCTACCTCAACCTTTCCTTCCCGCATGTATAGATAAAGTCGGAGAGTGGTGCAAAAACGAAGAAGGCAAACAAGACTGGTATATATAAGAAGTGGAAAGAACGCTCACATGGTAGGATATCACTTAAAGGGACAAATAATGATGGTGATACTCAGGAATCAACAAGTTTGGCAGGTACTTAGTTTGATTCCCCCTTTGATTTTTTATGTTTGAAGAACACTGTTATATTATATTGTTTTCTCATTAGGAATTATCTCGGTATTTGCATGTAAAATGCCCATATATGTGTTTTGGCGTCTTTAGAAATTGGTAATAGTAGAAGTTTACTAGACTCAATAATGAAATATATAAGTTGAATAAACTTGCACAAAAATCAAAACATTTTTTACATTGTATAGTTTGTTTTGCTTTTCAATCACTATAAGGGTCATGCTTAGACAGCTTAGTAAGCATCTCAATTGGTTTCATTATAAATTTATAATAATTAAAAGTCACGAGCAGTGATGAGATTTACATTGAAAACCATTTTCATACCAATAAATTAATTTACTTTATTGGTTGTATTATATTTCAGTCAAAGCTGCACTAGACAACTATTCCTATATAGCATTTATTTGGATAACTTAATGGTGTAATGCTGCATGATCTCTGGGCTGCAGTTCTCATTGATATTGATTGTAGTTCTTTTTTGTTTAAATAAACTAATCCCTTTCATCAAAATCCTGAATCTCATTTTTTTGATCTACAGAACGTACGTAAGCAAACCGCACTGCAACACCATCATTCTTCATCAGAAAGTCCTTGCGGGAAGATGACAATTTCACAGGGCCTTCGAGATTTCTACTGCACAAACCGCACCGCAACACCATCATTCTTCCAATTGCACAACACAGAGAGACAAACACGAACAAAATTCTTGCATTCATCTCACTCTCCTACAATCATTTTGTTGATATTCAAAAAAGTGGTATTGTTATCACTCATTTGGATTTGAATGCTTAATATTTGCAGATTCAAATCTTTGTTAACTCACCACTTTGGGTTGGGCAGGGATGCAAGCACCAAGACTACAACAAGATGGAGGTAGATGATTTAGAAGGAGGATGATCGGTTGAATTTTGCAGTTAGGGAGGGATGTGAGCACCAAGGCATCAAACAGAACAGGACAAGTGTGAGTGATTGGCTGAAAGAAATGAAAATGGACAAGGTATTATTCAAGATTTCAGTATTCTTGGTGTATGTATATTGTATACATTATTAATTACTATTTAAATACATTAGTGGAACAATACATCTGGTCCAGCCAAGAAAAGATGGTCCAAGAAAGCGGATGTTGAAACAGTAGTGACAACATAATAGAGAAGATCAAATGAGTCTTCTCTTCAATACAAGATAACCTATAGAGATGGAAGTAAGACATATATGATATATTTCCATCTTTCTTTTACCTTTGTTTATCACTGTACAAATTGTAATGTATTTTTTTTTCTTATTTCCTTCTACATCTATTAAGATAATTTTCATTTGATACCACATGGATAAAGAATTATTTTCCAGCCATTTCACCGTCTCTTTTATTCAATTTATTTATTGTCTCCACCACAGATAGGGACCTTTGCTTAGTTTCATCAATCTACATTCTTTCATTTCATGTTAAACCGTCATGGTAACCATGTTTCTTTTCTCATTTTGGATTTAGATTATCTGCAGTATTTAAATTGGCTTATTGCTGATAGCCAATACTGAGTATTGTGTTTCTTCTAATTCATCTTTGTATATTTTTTGTTAAAGGACTGCGTTAAAGTAAAATATCTACATATAGTTCACCGGACATCCTTTTGTGACCTAAAGATCAACATAGATTGCTTTATAATTGTTTATTTTTTCAGTTAATTATTTTATTCTTCCAATTATTTTCTTTGCTTCTTTTGATGGTTGTGCTACTTCATTTGTAACACTTTAAAGTATAAATTTTTGTCTACTAATATATTTTTGACATTTATTTGATCTATCAATTAAGTTTTATTTTCTATATGGAAGTATTGATTCCGTTTCATTTGCTATAAGAAACATGGCTTGCTCCTTTTATGTGAAGAAGGTATCATATATAGCATTTTCTTGGCAAAGAAGTTTGAGACTATTAATCTTCCATGTCTGAGCTACAAGATTTATATTTTATTTGCCATGATATTTATTTAGAGAAGCAAAACTTGACGATTGATATTTATTTTATTTCTAATTTTATGCATACTTCTGTAGCAATGTCTTGCTCTAATTTTATCAACCATATATGTGTAAATTCCTTCTCTTCATAGCCTCCAATTGCCCAATACCCTTAGAATAGAGGACACAAAAGGTAACTTTAAAAGATTTAATAATTTCATGTTCTTCTTCAGTATATATTTGTAATGGAAAATATAATCATGAACTTCGTGTTACTAATATAGTGTTTTCAATCAAATAAAAATGAAAGGTCTAATGTGCCTCAATTCAAGCAAGAAAATAGTTGTGATATATATCAAATTTTAATTTTTAAAAAATAACAGTTTTTGAATAATAGTACATTAGAATTTTAAAATTCAAAAAAATTGACAGTTTAAAAACAATAGTGGTTCATTTAAGAAGTTAGGAGTAGTGGAATAGTTTGAAATGTAAAAATTCAAAACAATATTTAGTAGTTTGGTGTTTTAAAATTAAAAAAAAAAATGGATGTTTTCAAATAATAGTTTGGAATTTTAAAATAAAAATGAAAGTTTTTTACTAATAA